>JANTFA010166526.1:3906-19715 GCA_026413405.1 Phytosciara flavipes
GTCAACTGCTCATATCTAGGTCCTCCATTTGACTTTCCGAAAACGAACCACTTTACTTAGCACTGCAATAAAAATATTTTCTTCATTTTACAGGAAATCTCTGCCTCCCATTTGTAAATGTAATACCATGAAATTTGATTTTTTTTCGGTTTTCGCATTTCAGTCACGTGGTGCATATTCTTAAGCGACTTTTTTTCCTTTCCTTCTATGCATGTCACTTTACACCGTCATCTCAAACATCCACCGAATGTATGATGAGCAACACAAGCCTTATAAGTCGTCGTGTAAGATGTTGGAATTTGTATATTGTTGCAACCCGTAGTGTGAAGAAATAACAACGCGAGATATAAGCGAATTTTCTTAATCTCGTAACATGAAGACGTGCACCAGTCTTCTTTTGTGCTTTACGTCCTGTAACGTGGCCGTTTTAAAATGACCGTATTTTTCGATTTACATTTGAAAGTTAGACACGATAAATCTTAAGGGATTTAAAGTTGGATGGAAGAAAAAAGAATTTAAATTTGTTTTGGTCCAAATTATGACTAACAGATAACGTCCATGTGTCATGACGTGATACATAAGTACTTTTCATTTTTAATCATTTCCAAATTCTAGTATCTTGATGCCAATCGGATTTAAATCTTCCGTAAGCCTCTTGCTCCTGTTCCCATTCACTAAATCATATTAATTTCATTTCCAATCCTTACTATTGATACCCTCCATGGGATTTTTTTTTGCAATGCAGATTAAATATCCTCGACAATAAAGCTTTATCATTCCCGCAACAATCTTCATCCCCTAATTCAATAAAAATTCTATAAGTACCTGTACTAACAACCAGCTAAACAAACATAGTTGTGTCATTCGCTTGGGTACACTTTTTGTTTCCTGAAAAGAACTCATTCTCCATCCGAAACAGAGTGCACTTCCCTTTAATCCGATTATACTTGTAAGTATATTAATGTACCACGACCATACGTATACATTTCGATGTATAACAAAGGACTAAGTTATCCTTAACGTTAAGCAAAACAAGGCAATAAGCATCATGTATCATTGTATGGTATGCAGGGACATGTTATGACTATGATGAAGAAAGTTGGGGTTGATAGTTAAAGTACAGACTACAAGAATAAGTATACCGGAGTTATTGATTTCGTTAAAATATATCGATGACGAGTCAAATGTTTCGATAAATTCCCGTTACTTCGTCAGAGGATCGGGTCAGCAAAAAAAATTGGGTCCGTGATTGTAATCAGTGGCGACTTTAAAATCAGCGAGGATTGTAACCATGGGGTGGGGTCGTAATATTTATCGATTGAATAAGCAGCTCGATATTTCTGGACTCAAGTCTACACTCTGCCTAGAATGAAAGGCACTAAATTTCGACATTAAAACACGAATGATTAACTCCTTACGAAATTGACACATCAAAACTCCAATCATATATCAGTTTTCCAATAAATTGTGATTAAAACATAACAATAACACTTCAGCCAACAATACCCGAAGCACAAAACCGAGCAAAAAACTCAATAAAAATTATATTTAATTTGAATTACCTCAGTGCCGCCATAAAAAGAAACTTTTCCAAATAACATCCTAATAGTATGTGCTCCAGACAAAAAGAATGGCAATTGCTATAGGAGAACAACATGCAGTGAAAACCTCCGACACACTTTTTCTCAATTAATTTTCCACCATAACAATTCCAAAACTTCTAGTCGTCTTTTTTTCCCACAACCGTTTGGTTATGCATTTTATTTTCTCTGGAACATAAAAACCAACTTTATTATTGGTCCACACTCAATGTGTTTGTTATGCGAAATATTATAAACATTTCTCTCGGTTTTATTTTGCTTTCCTGTTTTAATAACATTATTGCAGTCCGACTGAAAAGAATGAAAAAAAAACTTTTTTATGGAAATTCATAAATTTCGAGTTGAGTAGTTCCATTGTAGATGTTATTTGGTGATCGTGGATCCGGTTGGAAGTGTGGAATTATAGTCTGTGATAGGAAGTTTTTGCTCTATATTTTTTGTTGAGATAGATGAAAGGGGAATTGGAAGTAGGGTAGGTGTCTAAACTTGATACAGTATTTGCTGATACTTTTTGCAGTCTAGATTAAACAACTTGAAAGTTCATTCTGCAAGTTAATCTTCACTTCATCCTGAGAAGTTCATCAACAACTTATTAGTTAAAGTTACTAACTGAAATGATGAGCGAATGTATCGACGAATCTCAAGCCGGTGTAATTCACAAAATGGAATGTTCCTGTTACACAATGTCGAATCACACCTACACGAAATCCTTTCTTAGGGTTCGTGCAATAATGACGTCCTCATTAGAGGAGGTGTTTGAGAAAACGAGGCAAGCAACGTTGTAGGTATAGGAAATATGTGGACGAGTGGAGAAAACGGGTCGAAAATCTGGAAAATCATGTGGACTGTGGACGTCATTCTTGCACAAACACTAACGGTCAACATGCGGCTATTGTTAGTTTAGAATCGAAAACGACTTTCATCGAATTCTCTTTTCATCTATTTTGATCATGAAAAATTACAAAGTAACTTTGTACTCATGCTCTGCAACATCAGTTAATTAACTAATTACTTTTCAACAACAAATTCCCAATATATGTTTGTATACACACGGTAAATATTAGGAAGACTTGACTTTATATTTAGTGTTCGGGAAAGTTTGGCAGTTACGAAAATGGAACACCAAACTTTTGCTGTTAAACTCCTTGACTCTTGTTATTTTGCGCACAAGTGCATATTGGATAGCTAAGAAGATTACTTTATGCCTCGGAAAATAGGACTTTCCAAATAGTTTATGGTCAGTCTGTTGTTTTGAATTTAAATAAGTTTACTAAGGTACTTTCATGCTTCTCTGCTTTACCACACTCTATCGGACGAGGTTACTTCGGAGGAAAACTAAAATAAAAGAAACAAAATTGTGATGTACATAGCAACATTTCTCTCTCAAACACACACCCATAGCTATTCTTTCGTAGCAATCAATAATAAAACTGGCTGCACTTATAAAGCATCCCCTTTATGAAGCAATAGATATAATTGAACGTTCCATTTCACTCAAATGAGCATCGTCGTGTATTTATAAAAATTAATTTTGTAATATTGTCTGTCGCTGGCAGAGAATATATCGTAAAAATTGTCCTGGAACCAATTACAGTGTAACTGATCTTCATTCAAAAGACAATAAATCAAATTTCAACCCTATCATATCAGCCCAACATTTAATCCGAAGCAATAGATATTATTATGCTTTATATATATGTGTGTGTGTGTGTGTATCCTCAGCGTCAGCATTGTAAATAAAATGGCACCAGCCAGCATGATCCCAATCTACATACGTATGTATACAAACATGCATTCACTCATATATGAAGACTAGCCAGCTCTTCCTTATTCTTCCTTTTAGTTAGATTTATGTTTTCTCCCATACACAAAAAGCATTGTCCTTTCAGTACACACACATCTCTATGTATGTCTGGCTATGTGTGTCCATATAACATGCGTTAAACTTTCTATGTATTGCATTATACACAGATTGAGGCATGTGGAAAATATAGCATTAGCTCCTCTTTTTTTGGCTGCTTGCTTATCTTAGTAAAACAGAGAAATTCGTCAACACGACAACGATTTATTATAATACCTCATTCGCATTAAACCCTTTTTGATATGATACAATGAAGTGTTATTAACAGAATTATTGTATGGATTGTTAATGGAAACTAATTCATTGAACATTGTTTCAGAGAGGCTTTATGTTATAGTTAACCTTTATGAAGTATAGGAGGTTGCTGCACCATAAGTTATAATAGGTGAATGGCTGTATTTTATTGACGCAGATATCATTGTTCGCTTATTGTGATACATTGAAACAATCAAGTATTTTGTTTAGGGCCAGGATTCGTAGTAGTTACTACAAAGTTTTGTTTGCTTAAATAAACTAGCGCTCGAAAATTCAACTGAAAAATGATTTCAACACTTTTGAGGTTGGCAACATATCAGAATTACATGTCAAATGAATTAACTTGCTGAAGACTTGGAAATGATTCATTACCTGATGACATTTGCGTTATAATTGTCATTCTACAAGGGCTTAACGAGTAAAATGGCATACCTACTGGCTTAGAAATTGTTGTTTTGACTGTGTGGTTGCATTCCTCGCCTTCGGCTCGAGCTGCAAACTTCACACTTGTCAAAATAAAAATCTCCAAACCAATACGTATAGTGTATTACTCACCGCTCTAAATTTATTATCAATGCACTGTCAAGCAGTGAAGCTGTGAGTATGGTAAGTTAAACAGAGGGCCACAATCATATCGAGTTGGTTATTTTCTTTACATTTTTCGATTAAAGCTGTATGAAAAGGAGTAGCCAACTAAAAGGTTTAATTCAGGTCATCTATTTGACACACCAGACTCACAGCTTCGCTGCTTGACAGTGCATTGTTATTATACACTATTGTCGTCGTCTTTCGAAATAAAAACCAATCGAAATAAATTTGGAAGAAATCGAAAAATTCGCAAAGGTGTCAGCCACTGGTTTCTTTACCCTAGTTCAATTAACATTCTTTATTAACCGATTACCATTTTCGCTGTATTCTCAATTAATTTGTTTTGATGTGATGGTGTTACGCCGTCTGTTGAGAGGTTCTCTCTTTTTATCCATCGAAACTGCCTGTGCTCTAGGAGAGAATGCACATCAAATAAAAATCAACATACTACGACTGCCAGTCGCTTACCTCTTGTTGCTCAGCTGTTTTGCACGGATGCACACGAGTATTTGCTCACTACTGTGCTCACAAAAGCTGACTGATAAAAAAATAATTGTTTATTCTCGTTTGGTCAAGCCAAGGTTGTTTCAGAACAGAAATCATTCACTGTTTTGCTGTTACAAGTTCCAGTGTATACAGAAGATATCGTTGAGGTTCTGCATATTACAAAACTCTAAAATAACTTGAGGTCGACAATGAATTGTGATTTGAGTTTCGGATTAATTTTTGTTGCGATAGGAGTGTTTTTGTATTTATTAAGGCAAAGAAGTTTTTTAGTAGAATAATAGCTAACTGTTCGAGTACTGAACCAAGGTTTCCGATTTACAGGAGATACGCACAGGGCGGCCAATTCACGAAAAATGTTCGAGCTGATGGAAAAGTTGTAATCGTAACAGGAAGCAATACTGGGATTGGTAAAGAGACAGTATTGGAACTAGCTAAAAGGGGCGCACGCGTTTATATGGCATGTAGAACCTTCGAACGGTGCGAAAAAGCTAGAAAGGAAGTGATATCAGCAACGGGAAATACAAACGTTTTTAATCTAACTTTAGACTTGACATCAATGGAGTCGGTTAGAAATTGTGTGAAAGAGTAAGACCATGGCTTGAAATCTTATGAGATTCACTGTCTTGATCTAGCCGATTGTTTTCCCGAAGATTTTTGAAGAAAGAGACCTCATTGGACATATTGATTAACAATGCTGGCGTTTTTGCTTTGGAAAGGAGTGTGACTAAGGATGGACACGAAATCGTTTTGGCATCTAACCACTTAGGTCATTTTTTGTTAACAAATCTTTTGATCGACACTTTAAAATCATCAGCATCTGGTAGAATTGTAAATGTTTCTAGCACATTGCATAGGTATGGTGAAATTGTTCCTCAACACATATTGTGCACACCCATTCATTCATTTTCGACTAAACTAATCCGAAAAAAAATAATTTCCCAACCTAGGTATGGTGAAATTGTCCGTGATGACATACATACTGAACGAGAATACAAAGTGGGGCAAGTTTACGCTAATACTAAATTGGCCAATGTGTTATTCTCACGCCAACTGGCCAAACGGTTAGTGGGTACTTCAATAACAACCTACTCACTACATCCTGGTCTCATTAGCACGGAAATTTCTCGGAATTATCCCAATTTCGCAGCACTGGCACCAGTGGTGTTTTACTTTTTTTGGAAAAGTGTAAACTCGGGATGTCAGACTTCCTTGTATTGTGCACTGGACCCGGAGCTAAAAGACGTAACAGGGAAATATTTTTCCGACTGTAAGATTGCTGAGGAAAGCAAGAATGCACAAGATGATAATACAGCTGAATGGCTGTGGAGAATTAGCGAGAAATTAACTGGTTTGGCAGAGTAGCATTAACTTTGACTTTAACAAGCGACAAAACTGTGAATATTTGATTTGAATAAACTTATACAAAAAAAACAAGCGACAATGTTTCAAATTGATTGAATAAAAAGACTGTTTCTAGTGTTTGAATATCGATATGGAGAGTTCGATGCCCTAATGCAATTCTTCTCGACATGTTATCGGCCCGGTTTTACTTGATAACGAATAGAAGTGCAAATGAATTGGCAGAATTTTTCACTAAATCGGTCAAATTCCACTCAACATCGTCACTATTTTGAATGCTTGCAGACTTAAAAAATTTTACCGTTCCATTTCACTTGCAATGATATTGACATAGTGATGCCATATGAGAATTTAAATCATTGCGTGTGTCCAAAATATTACCTTTTATTTTATCGTTAATTACACCAGGGCCGGACTGGCTCGGAAAAGCCCTTCGACAACACTCTAGACCCTAAATAAATGCTTCTAGTTGGGTATTGTAAAAAACCATGCGTCTAATACGTTAACGCATATTTAGAAAAGACTGTCGATACAATCCTCCAAATAAAAATTGTTGAAAATCACACAACACATCATAACAAAAATAAAAATTGTTAATTTTCGGGAATTTTGAGCCATGTACGCAACCGTTCTTTGAGGTGCAATTACTAAAGTATTTAAACACTGAAGGTAATGCAAATCCACAAAAAACTGCTGAACCCTAAGTTTCCAGTGAATTCATTCCCTAGACTGAAAGTCAGGGTATTTTGAAAACTAAATGTCATGATAGTGAACTGATTGAAAATGCATGACTTTAAAACGTCATTCTCTGGCAATTTCTTGTAAACACGATAACTTGAGTAACTGCAGATAATTGCGGCTCGTCGAATTTCGGCTGGCTGGGGCGGTGATATAGGCTCCGGGAATACTTCCGGAAAAATTTCTGAAAATCTAAAATTTTATCTGCGGCTTTTAGAAATTTTTCCGGAAGTATTCCTAGAGCCCAGTTAACGGCACTGTGTCAATGAATCGATTTCCATAATTTTTTTTTTTCAATCGACGGGGAAGTTTGAAGATGTGCTATTACCGACTGCTGATCTGTGAGTTATTCCCAATGGAATATTTGTCTCGTCGCTTGTTAACACGATAACTTCAGCAAACATAAACAAATAAATCAACTGATCATTTCATTGGTTTTGTATAATGGCAAAGGAACTTTTATTCATCCGATACAACGAAAAAGATAATAAATTTGAAATTCTGACCTTATTTCCCATGCACATCGAACTCCATAACCTTCAGACATCATGTTTCATGCACATCGAACGCTACCTTCACACAACAATAAAAAACTGAACTTTCATACTCTTAGCATAATTTCACACACTAACACTTCTGATTTCACTTTAATTTAATTCTGAGAAGACATCGAAACCAACCAAATAGGAAAATGAAGTCGAATTTATTGACACTGATGGTCACTAATCTGAAAATTAAAAGCGAACATTAAAACAACGTAAATCAAATTGAAAGAGATGGTCATCTTAGCTCTTCACTAACACTGAAAGAAGTGTTAGCATGGCCCACAGCGTAAGTCCTCGGTGTCATCTTCTTTCATCTCTGACCGCCATAACCATTACTAGTTGAGACTTGAATGAATTTTTGAGAGTGGAAAGAACGAAGTCGAAGCATGTATTTCTAAGATTTATAAGCCTATGCGGTGAACATATTTTAGTCAATAACTCCTCTGCACCCAGCTTCAAATTTTTAATTTCAATTTTTTTTCTTTTGCTTGGGATCTATTCTATAGGATAAACATCATAAGTACTTCGAGAGATTCACCCAGTGGCTATATGTACATATAAATATGACATGACGTAAATGACTAGTGATCTGGGATCCAATCAGGACGTTTCAAAAATTCCAACGGGTGTAAAATTTACGTAATTCACACGAGTTTCATTTTTATTCAGGAGGTAAGCAAGAAATACACAAGGCTAATTCCATGACATGTCCCGTGACGAACGAAATTGGATCTTGAAATAACTCAATAATCAAGCTTGCTTTAAGAAAAGATTAATGGATTTCGAGCTATTTTTGTTTAAAGTTTGTTAGTCGTGGGACAAGTTCATGGATTGCTACAATCTTTTCGAAAATCTGTAATAGACAAGTCATACTTGTTCATTTTGTGTAAAATAGTATTCATTTAAGTTTTACGACAATGTAAATTGCGCTTCGCTCATATGAAATATGCATGTACTTTGTCTAATAACGTAAAGCACAGTACGAAAGCGACTCCAAATTTTCATTTGGACGAGTGAGTATACGAACTTGGAACCACGAACGTAATGTACTATTAAATACTGCGATTTCCAAAACAAATTCTGTCGTTTTCCCTATTGACGTTGAAGCATGTTAAAATATTAAACGGGCAGTTTTTTCAATAGGAACTTTAAAAGAAAAAATAAAAGAATGATTCACAACTTATGTAATGAATCAATGATGCAACAAAAATCTGTTGAGAGATTATGTCAGTCGATGGACCGACCCACTCACAAGGTGGAGCCTAGTTGTATTATATCGAAACATGCAACACGAAAGTTTATGATCCGCTGATCATTAGCGCTACCTGCAGTGTTGAGTTAATATACTTTACAATTACTATATGCATCGTCAGATAGACACACAAAGCGCCATATAGTTGACCTCACTAAAAGAAATGAATATATTTGATGACGACACGGCTTGAAGGACTTAACATTTCACTCAACTTCTTCAAAAATCAAAATTTCACGATTTCATTGTTTGCTTAATAGTAACAATGTGTTACCACAATTACATAAACAGACATGAAGACACTGATGATGAGTAGGCACTCGCCATTCACCAACGTTAGACGAAAGAAAACAAATTGATAAAAATTGAAACTATATACGAGTAGAAAAACATTATAAAAATGTGAAGAGAAATTCATAATAAACCTGGTCGATAACTCGAATTCCATATGATATAATCAAAGCCGTCATGTCTATGAACGAAGTTTCATTCGGTGTTCCGCCGAAAAAGTTTCTGTGAGTTTGGAATAGCATGACACTGTTTATGGAATCATTTGATCACTGTTCGGCGTTCATCACATATACTGATCGGGTATAAAGTTTGATTCATTTAAATTCTCGATTAACATTCACCGCAATGGACTATTTAACTTGGTTCATTGTAATTCTTTGCCTTGTGATTGGAGCATACTGTTTGTGGTACGTAAAGTGTTCTTGTAATATTAACGGAATCAAGATTAAAGTTCATTGGATTGCATCAAAATCTTATAAAGTCAATGCCGTGTCATATTACCTATATTGACCAGCTCATTGTATTTACGATAACGTTTTTGAAATAGTTTAAAGTGATTTGTTGTTGAATCAAAACTAGTTTTAAATTCTCTAGTTATTATTAGAGCCATTTCTGTTTTACTTCAAATCGATATTTGACTACTTCCACCATGGACACCACGAATAAACTAAATCTAAAAATATGAACACTTGAACAAGAATTATACAAGCTGTCGAACATCTATTTAGCGTGATCGTTTCATAATGAATAAATGCTGTTTTGAACAACGAGCGATATTTGGTTTTCGATTCATAGAGACGGCAAACGTCGGTTCTATTACTCCCTTTAATCACATTGCTTTGAAAAGATTGATTTCAAATCTTGTACTTCAATTCTTTGAACATACATTTGCTATGTAAAGACAGTAGAATTTATGTATAGCAGTCTGTAACAAATAGTAAATAGTCCAATTGTTTGATGAGCCGAATTAATTAATGCCTGGCAAAAAGAATCAAAATTTTGTCTTTTTTTGAGCTAATCCGACAATCGATTAGTAAATAGTCCCATTTAATGCACATGTAGTTATAGGCAACAGCGACCAATTCATTCATAAGCTAAACATATTCAGAAATTAGTTCCAAGTGACTTTGAAAATATAATTTGAAATTTTTATCAGGACTGATCATAAAAAATGATTCAAAATGATCCATGGATGTTAAACGGAAAAACATTCAAAGGAAACACTTCGTTGATCATGAATGTCAGTCAAATTCTCAAGTAAATGTAAAACTCTTTTCTTACAAACCAACCGTACTTCGTAGCAATTTAAAGAGCTATCGGGATTCGCGTGTTATACCTTGTAAGGTTTTCCGTGATCTATGGTGGCTATCCGATCGACTTAGACGAAAACGTAAGTCAGGGAGATCAAGAGTTTTTACCTATCATTTTGACCACTACTAAAGAAAATGTCAGTTATGTCCATAGTAAAATGATACTTCATACAACAAGTCCTTTGTAACTTCTTTACATTTGTACAGGAAATACTCACAGGGTGGTCAGTTTACGAAAGATATAAGAATTGACGGGAAAGTGGTAATCATCACCGGTTGTAATTCTGGCATTGGCAAAGAAACTGCATTCGAATTGGCTAAACGAGGTGCACGAGTCTATATGGCATGTCGAAATTTTAATAAATGTGAAGTAGCCCGGCGTGAAATTATTGAACTAAGCAGGAACAAAAATGTGTTCAATTTGACTCTGGACCTGGCATCGTCAGAGTCTATTCAAAGCTTTGTGAAACAGTCGGTATCTTTTCAAACTAAAAATTATTTTTAAATTCTTTCTACATACTACCTTTATTGCAGGTTCAAAGAAAAAGAAGAATCGTTGGATATTTTGATCAACAATGCTGGCATGTATGGATTACCAAAAACCCATACCGTGGATGGCCATGAACTTAGTTTCGCCTCCAACTATCTGGGACACTTTCTTTTAACAAATTTACTTGTGGAAAAGCTCAAAGCATCAGCTCCCAGTCGAATAGTCAATGTGTCCAGTATGCTTCACAAATATGGCATGATAGATCGAAACGATTTACAAGGCGAGAAGAAGTTCACCGAAGGAGCCGCTTATTGCAACAGCAAACTTGCCAACATATTGTTCTCACGCGAAATCGCAAAACGATTGGCAGGCAGCGGCGTAACAAGCAATTCACTTCATCCGGGTGCGATTCGTACAGAAATCGCACGAAACACTCTGATATATTCATGTTTGGTGCAAACTGTTGGATTTTTCTTTTATAAAACGATTAAATCGGGCACACAAACTACTTTGGCCTGTGCACTTGATCCAGATCTGGGCAATGTAACCGGAAAGTATTTCAGCGATTGTGTAGTTGCAGAAGAGAGCAAACTAGCACAGGACGATGAAATCGCTGAATGGTTGTGGAGGGCAAGTGAAAAGCTTACTGGGTTAGTAGAGGGAAGAAAATATATTTAACATGATCGTCGAGAATTATCGGTCATCTCTCTAGGCTGACTTTCAATTTATGAGAACAAATGACTCGAAACCATGATGATAAATTGGTGGCCCGTTTCATCACTTATAATCAGTGCCATTAAAATTGTTGAAATGGAAATGAATATTCATGACGTTAAATTATAGGGCTTACAATTACAAATGTGTGTAGAATATAAAAGGATTACATACGCTGTAACATAAACTCAGCTTTACATTCGGCTATTAATTAAAATTTTAAAAAAATAATCCAAAAACAAGAGTATTAAGTACTTCAAACAAAGAGAATCCTTTTCGAGAAAGTAAATTTTTTCCCGGTATTATTTGTCTTTCTCCTGCATATTACACATCAAAATGAAACCATCACAAAAAGTGAAAGCCATCCTCTGATTTATTCATTTTCGCTTTTCATCTAAAATTACACAAAATTTAATTTTCTAGAATTCACATATCCTTGGTTATTAGCACAGTCTTTTGATATTAAATACACTGTGCAAAGTGTACACACACTTTCTATGATTATACGTTGAAATTTTACCGTAAATTCAGATAAATGTGTACAAAACATACATTACATAAATTTCGTATTTAGATATGTGTGTGCAATGTTAACTTTGTATTGTAGGCTTACGTTTGTTACCTTTATTTCAAATGGTTGAGTGTGTATACAGCACAGTATCCTTCCTTCACGAGAAATTGACGAGATTATATTTATCTTTTTTGGCTCAGGATTAAATGTAGCCTCCTACTCCTACTCCTCCATTTCCATACACGTTCCTGTTAACAACTGTATTCGTATTTGAACAATTTATTCAAGGAATTGTACAAATATTAATTTAAATGTTTTGTAATTCATACGTTCAAATCCAATGTATGTAATTTGAGTGATTTATACTGTTTGAACTGAGCGTACAACACGGAAATTCAGACAAGAAAGCAACAATAATCAAACCACCATACGAACAATTTGGCATCAAATGTTCATTTAACCAATTTATGAAGTCAGTCAAATTTTTCAAATGATAAGACAACAGATTTAGAAGATACACATCACAGTCGATGTCGATAGGTCAGCATCAAATCTTTTCAACAGCCATATCGTCGAATCCGTGTCTCATTAGAAAAGGCTGTCGATAAACAATTTCGTAAATCGTGTAAATCGTATTACGTTTGTTCGTATTCACCTGTGAAATCATTAGTGAGGCCACTTGAGGCTGGGGGACACGGCACAATTCTTGAAAGATTTTCTTTCACCATTTGAAAATGCCGCCTTTTTGTAGAGCCTTCTTTCTTCATCACTATAAAGATGTAATGTCACCTAGCTGTATCGACAAGTCCAGCGTTAGTTAGGTTACATGGTAGCTGGTACAGGCGAAACTATAGGCTTGGAGGTGGAGGCATCTTTGTTTATGCTATTGGAACGTAAAGAGAGCCGCTTCGATTTACAAAATACGTACGTGAAATAGCAGAAATGTGAACTGAGTTGAGTTATCAAAGTGTTTTTTAAACGTTCAATATTGATACGGCACTTGGTAGATAAATAACTAATACTTTACCCACCATTTTAATCAAATATCAACTCACAGCCCATACTATGCCAGATCGTATTTTACATATAAAATCGTCATTTTTATTAAAATGAGTACAATTTATACATCGTCAACGCAGAACTTAAAACAGCTGCGGGCCAAAATCTCGTTCCCTAATTTAGTTGGGAAATTGTTTATTAATTATGTTTTCATGATTGGTTAAACAATTCTCAGGAAAATTTAATTTCCAATAAATGTAAGGGCACGCGGCACGCATTTTGGTTTTGTGAATGAGTTAAAATATGTTTGCTATTTTAATCGTGTAATAGTTCAAATTATTGGGAGTGAAGTTTGTCCAAATACGAAGATTGTGGTACGTGATTGGGCTATGTGGAAATGTATAATATACAGGAAAAAAAGTGAAATTCGACAGGATTCTGATTTGGGCAGTTTTTGTGGTTCGTAAATAATTCCAGACATAAGGAAAATCTAAACTCTCTTTTGCATTTTAATCGCGTGCATGTGCCTAGCAGAAATCGCTGCTCGTGTACAGCATTTACTAATCCATACAAGCAACACGATTATTTCGCCTTAATTCGTAGATTTACCCTGATACACGCACTCTATTTTTAATTTCTGCATTAAACCCTCTGTTCGCAACTAAACACATTTGGAAATCTGAAGATGTCGTCATATCCCTTTATACGAATCTTTGCGGAGTCTTCGTGTCGTGGCTATCATAAGGTTATATGAATACCAAATTTCATATTCTCTCAAACTCAATCTCATGCATTATTCATGGCAGCATTGAAATTCTACATATTAAAGCTTTCAACGATTTTATAAATCAAAACTTTGGTTTCTCAGTTAACTTTATATTCAATGATAACAATCTAATATCCTTTGTGTCGTTCCATTACATTCGAACATGTCACCGAAATGAGATAAGTAGATTTTCCGACCCAAAGCATCTAGCATTGTAGTAGAATATTGTTTTTTGTCAAAATGGAGTGGCATTTACTCTAACCATACGACCTTGAAGAAGTTCAAAAATGATAATCATCATTTTGTCTATTATTATCTAATTTAGAACATTTTCAGTTTCCCATTATTAAATGGATATGCGATCAGAAATAGCTATTTTTGCAATTCCGGGCCAAAATCACCACCTTTCTTTGCATATACATGATGTCATCTGAATGAAGCTTTTTTCACTGATAAATTCGATGCTATTGCTAGCGTGCGAGAAAAGTCTTTCGCGCACTACTGACATCTTCCCTTCTTCTCGCACGCTATCGAGCTTTTGTCGCATATTATTACGATACAATTACATGCAATGTGATGTAAAGACAAGATTTGTGTAGAATTAAGTAGTCAATGCTTAGTAAATACACTTCATCAATACGTTCTGTCTAATTGTGTGCTGAATGGCTATAGTCGTTGCTTTATAATCAAAAGGTGCTTGGTATTGGGGGTTCGGTGCCTGGTCTCTGGGCAATATTTTTATTTATAATAAATTGACGATATATTCAAGATAATGACTCGATAGAGTGCGAGAAAAGCTCGATGAGAAAAACATGCTTGTGGGAAGATGATGACTATGGTCCGGCATTGCAAAAACGTTATAGTACGCAACGCTACAATTTTTTTTGTAGGACCTACCCAAAAGGTGTGAAATAGTTTCTGTAAATTTTATTTAGTTGAGTTAAGGAAATTCTTTAGACATTAGCAGACTCTTAGAAGACACTTCCTGTTAGATAATGATTGTAATACAACCAAAAGCGATTACTCGAAATCAGAAGCAAACTTCGAAATGATTTATTCGATGGCATACCGTAGAAATGTATTTAACTTAAGTTTAGTTTCATTTCATCCATGTCATTTTCGCTTCACCTTCCAATATATTATTGCCATTATGAAACTTTCCGTTTTAAATGCTTTCCATTTTTCAGTCCATCTTTTCTTTTATATTCTTTTCTGATCGTCGCACTAAATTTAACAACAACAAGATATTAAATAGATAAATCTTACATTATATTATAAAAGTTGGACGCCAAAGTCGAAACATTTGTCATAGGAAAAAGCACTAAAAATATCACCCTGCTTTTTTCATGCTTTCTATGTTTTATTTCGTGGAGCGTTTTAAAAGCATACACGGTAGCACAATGTGTTCAAGATTTATCTACAAGATAACGCAAACCTAATGCTACCGAAATGTGACGAAAGGGATTTTTTTGTTATTAGATGTATCGGATGTTGTGGAGGAAGTAAATGAAGAAGTTTTGTTTTGTTATAAAGACACCCATTTCTCAACAAGGAAATATATTAGGTTCAGAGCAGTTTTCACATTTCTCAGGGTATTAAAGTTGAACATTATGCGTGCCACATTTCGTTTTTGATCTTTGTGTCAAGTGGTGATTATCATTCAAGCAAATTGAGAGTATTTACGAAAATATCTGAATAATATGTCATGGCACCTCATTTGTAACTGTAGAAGAAATCAAGAGATCGACCGATTACATACTTACGAGGAAAAACAACAGAAGTAATGTTTGTTAAACGAAATGTATCTGAGTGTCACTCCAGATATACATTACATAAACTGCGAAAATCACATTCGAAAAAACTTATTTTGCTTATCGTAAAAGTGGCAGTTCCCCATTTGCCAGCTGAAGATCTAAAACAATCTCTAAATTGTCATAAACTTTCCTTCGTTCAAAAATTACGCTAATCTTACAAAATGTTCCCGCATTCGTCATAATATTTTGATGCCTTACTTGCCACTGA
>JANTFA010166637.1:0-19712 GCA_026413405.1 Phytosciara flavipes
ATAATTTTCAATCAATTCCTTACAGCTGCAAAGAAGAAGAAAAGCATACGGATAGCAACGAGAAACCGATGTCAAGATAATTTTGTTAAAATGGAATATTTTTGCCAACGATGTGGTCGAAGGTGTGACTTTTATCTATTTTATGCTTAACACTTTTTTTGATAATCATTTTTTTTGCCGTTTCTGGATGTCGTAATTTATTTTTATTGCCTGCCCTATGCGAAAGTTGACCATTACATAGCGATGTGACCCCTGCGAAAATGATTCATTACTCTTGGAGTATTTTTGGTTCATTTTGCGTGAATTACTATGTGACAGTCTACATGGGCAGGCAATAAACCCGAATACGTTGGATGATGTTACTTAATTCATTAATCCGGAAACAATTTTGTGATACTCGTGAATACTCGTAAAAAAATTCGTGTATTTTTGAGCAATTTGCTTCTGTAACTGTTTCTGGACAATGCGAGGTATCCTACGAATCGAATATCATACCGTGCTCTCATAGAATCATCGAACATGCGAAACAATAAAACAAAAGAAGCTCAAACAAAAGAACAATAGAAGCTAATCTATTTATCTTTTGTTTTGTCTATTTCGCTTGTTCGATGACTTTCAAAACACTGGACAAATTTGCTCAAAAATACTAAAGCGAGAGCCCTAGTGCGTTTGTGACTCTTATGAAGGATCGATTTAAAACCTATGCTGAGCTGTACTATTGGCCAGCACGAAAAACATTTGCTCTACGGCTTTCGTATTTGAGCTCTAGGACTATGACGACCCTAAGGGGTCGTACTTAAATGACGTCACGCTTTTTCAGTGCGGTCATCTGATTAAAATCACTGAAAACTCGACAAGTGTTTTCTTTTGAGAGTCAATAGTGTGTCCCACCCCCTCATTTAGGAAGTGTATTTGGCGGTAGGGCATACCACTGACTCAAAAAAGTGAGTACTTGTCGAGTTACCATTGATTTTAATCTGATGACAGCACTGAAAAAGCGTGACGCCATTCATGTACGACCTCTGATGAGGGTATCTGAGTAAACTAAACTGAATTGAAATGAGGCATCAAACTTTTCTCAAAGAGAGCATTGTCCCACAAAACTTTCCACGAGACCTCGATGAGATGTCTGATTTCGATCGGTTCTGTGAGAACTTTTTTCTACTCGGTTAGTCCTAGTGTATATCACAGCCTTCAAACATCGTACAAAATACAAATTGATGTCAAATAATGATGGTGATAGAGCCCAACGGAGAATGCAATGGAAAATGAAGTTTTCGTTTCACGATCTGACGTGCCTAGCAAGTTGTAGATCCGAAAATTGGACTTGTCAGGCACTACAGACCTTTCAGGTAAAAATACATTTTTCAATTACATTCCTCATGGGGCTTTAGTAGTAACTTCATCTTGACACCTATTTAGATTTTGTACGATGTTCGACGGCTGAGATATACATTTGGCCTACCCTCGCTAGGGCCGTCCAAGAGGTCAAATATAAAAGTCGTGGGACAAATGTTTTTCGTACTGACCGATAAAACAGTTTGGCATAGGTTCGAAACCGGTATTTTATGAGGGTCAAAAATTCGCGTTCGTTGGCCCTTTTATCACAAAATGATTCGCTCATAAAAAATGAATTACTTCCGCAACATCATAATCCAATGTAACTCACTATATTTTTCAGATACGAACATAGAACTTCACTTCTGCGACACATTCGACACGAATGCGATAAGTCTCGTGGATATTATTGTCCCGAATGCAATAAGAAATTCTCGTATGGATTTCTAGTGTCTCGACATTTACTTACCGTGCATAAGATATCCGTATCGAAGGCACGAAAATGAGAGCTGGGATATTATCAAAATGTGATGTGTTTGTAAAGGAACAGGAAGAAAAATGAATCTCTCACAACCGAATTGTAATTTTGTTTTTTTTGTTTGGAAAATAAATTCGAAAAAGAAAAACTTTTATCTCATTTTTGTGTAAACGTTCAATTTAGTTGTTATATTCCGTTGTATAAAATTTATCTAATAAATTGGTGTTTGGGCGCTTCCTACTTAATTCCTAATATTATCGTAGTTCACTCTATTTTATCATTGAACATTAATTAAATAGTTAAAACTCTACTGTATAATGTGAAGGTAATTATTATTTCAAAGACAATCCAATCGAATGCATACACCCTAAGGATACGATCCACACAAAACTAACATTCCAATTATTCCGTTTCCACTTGTAGAACCATGGCTCAGCATTCTGGAACCGCAAGTGATATTCATGGATGACGGGCAGTCGCGATTCGTGTGTCCACAGTGCGGAGTGAAGTATAAAAAAATCAGCGGTCTGCGCGGTCACATGAAAGAGTGTGGACGCGGCGCTCAGTGTCCCATTTGTCCGAAAGTGGTCACGCAACGACGCAATTTGCGTAAGCATATGGAGAAGCATACGAGAGAAGGTTTGGTAAACAGTATTAAAGATGATGAAAAATCATTTGCAAAACCATGGAACAATTTCTTCGGTTACGATGACTCTCAAACCTTGTGATAAACTTTTTTTTTATACATTTTTATACAATGCTACAATGAACAGGAACGTTTTTTTTTCTTTCTTTTAATTTATTTTAGTAGACAGTGTGTGTAACAATTCCGCACTGGATTATTTTACATGACATTCCCTCCAACATTTTCTTATTGATTTCAATTGCAACGCGAGTGTGGTTTTGAATTAAATTTTGATTTATGAATGTTGAATTTATGAATGAATTGACTTAAGTTATTGACTTAATTTTCCAGTTTATTCAATGCGCTAGTTAAATATGACCTAAACGTTTAATTTACTAAAACATTTTTTCCGTATACATAATTTCGCATACAAATCATTAAGGGGAGATACAATAATGACGTTCACCTTTTTCAGTGCTGCCAGTCATCAATAACTCTACAAATGTTAGTTCTAATCCCCTTAACTAGGGATTCCATTTACCGTGATAGGAAGGTCGGTCACAAATTTGACTCCATAAAATACATTTTCGTCGAATTATTGATGACTGAAAACTACTGGCAGCACTGCAAAATGTAGACGTCATCATTACATGACCCTCTTAATCGGAGACAAGTTATGCTATTAAAGAAAATCGATTTTCTTTGGAGAGATTACTATCCTGTGAACAAAAAATGAAAAAAAAACTCGATCGCAGAACAGGTGATAATCCATTCAGATCAATGAAGTTTCCTGTGATCCGACCGATCAGTGATTTACATAAAAAGTTTTTAAATTATTTTTGATTATTAAGTTTCTAATCTAATTTCTTTATACAAACCAGTTTCTCCTATAAGTACAGACGAAGCATACGATATTGACTCATTTATGATGGTGATATATCCATAGAAAGGACGTCCATGATTCAGTGTTGTCATACAGGTTCAATATCGTTGATAGCTTCACAAGATGTGAATTGTATGACCAACATCCCCAGATTAAATGGGTGGTAGAGCATAAATTAAACTTCACAAAGTGCACACTTTCTGAGTGAAAGCTCTTGTCTGGCAACACTGAATCCCGGACGTTCTTTATGGATATCCCCTAGCGAACAAACGCTCCGTTTTCCGACGGTATTAAAATTAAGTTTGAATAAGCTCCCGTTCGAAACTGAACAACTGAAGGTAATGCAAATGCACTGGACCCTCGGTCTTCATTCGGGTGCTGTGCTGTCCTATGTTCACATATGAATACTGAACCAGTTACGATGTGAATAGAACTTCCCCCGGTGTTGAAAAACTTTTCTGAAGAGAATATTGTGTTGTGCACTCGAATAGAATAGAAAGTCGGGGGTCCTGTAATTAAGGTGATCCGGTGAAGATTTTCATTATCTTCATTTGTTTAAATGTCGAAACTTTCCAGAAAGAAAGATGTCGACTCAAAATTGAACAGGCGGCCGGGAGCTTATTTTCAATTTTTATGTGACCTGAGTGATTTGTGTTATCACCTAATAACAGGACATCTAAACTTTATATTGTTCTTTGATGTTGTTTTCAATCAATACAACTCCTCTTTCTCAGTTACGATATTGCGCCACGATAATCTTTGAGTAATCAGACCCGTTGTGAACGTAAAATTAAGTTTTCGAAATGTTTTAATTATTACGAGTGGGTAACCCATGTCAAAATCAATGCCTATGATCTCAATGGCCAAAAGAAAAGTGTCTAAGCAAGTGAGTACTGTCGATGACAGTGTGAGTGGGAGTCAGCGAGTAATTCAATTGCTCAACTACGAGAAACTCATTTATCGAGAAATAGGAGGTTTGAATCCCGAGGCGAAAAGAAGGGATACATAACTCTCCTCCAAGCTTAACTTAGATTCGCATGATTGTACGATAATTTATGAAACGCGGCAGTGTATTTTAACGAAAGTCGTTCTTTTCATCGATTTTTAACATCGACTCGGGATAAAAATGGAAAGTGACATTTTCATGAGATTATTGTTTTCGGCTTCGCCGCGGAAAAACAAATTTCGCACCAAAACTGGATTTTTCATGTTTCTATCCACTATTACTCGCTGCACCGGGTGCACTGCACCCATCCGAAAACTCGTTTTTCTTCAGTGTTACAACTCGTTTATTGACGTTTTTGTGTGTAAAATATATTGAGTTAATGGTTTAGAGACTATCTTTTTGACAGTTGTTGACAGTTTGCAGCTCGAGTCGAAGGTGAGCGATGCAACGATAAATGTCAACATAAAAAAATTATCGAACCAGTGCGCACTCTCCAATTTTATTTTGTTACTCCGAACGATGAGATTAAATTTACTGATGATTAAAGAGAATTGTTTTCAGGTAGCTTATGGTTGCAAATCAGCAACAACCAATGAGCTAATTTTCTAATAATTTAGTTAAACAAAAAAATATTTTTAAATAATCAACAGCAAAATTGATACATAAAATTGACACACAATTTTTATCGATCGATCAATCTACATTATATCGCTTTGTTAATTTATTTATTGAAAATGTTATAATATTGCCTTGCTTTTCATTGAACGAACCAATATTTGAAAAAACCTTTTATTCGCTATCCAATGCGGAAAGTTGTCATTACATGTATGTTTGGTCCCCGTGGAAAGCGGTCATTACATGTAATAACAAATTTCCGCATGGGATAGCGATTAAAATATGAACTTCGTTAGATGCTGGAAGTAATTCATTAATTCGGGACACTTTATGAGACTCGCGAACTCACTTGTTTGTTTTAAGCAGCTCGCAGCTCAGATACGCAATTTCTAAACTCTTGTCAAAATACCAGTTTCCAAGGCTTGTTGATGAAATACAGACTCGTGAGTTCAATTCGTATTGTCCTTCATGTAATGAATGACTTCCGTCGCATCCAATGTAATCTACTAATATTCACCGTCCCATCCGGAAAATTACGATTTGTTCATTACACGTTGACATGCAGGCGACGTCCGAAGGGCTTTTTGAGTTCTGTATGGGAAAATAGTAACGAAGGGCTTTTTGCAAATTTTTTCAATACATCGCCCGAAGGGCTTCTTCGAGCCAGACATGTGAAGGGTTGTCCACACAAATTTGTTCTTGATTGTAACAAGTTTTACGTTGAATTTTCCGATTGGAACAGCGAATGAAACAACATACATTGGATGCTTTGAAGTACTTCATTAATTTATGGGATCATTTTTGTGCTCTCGAACTCGCTTGAATGTATTCAGGGAACCTGTAAAGTGTTATTTTGACTTGTGTAGTTTCGTGCCTCGGCTTCGGCTCGGATATTCAAACTCTAAATATGTCAAAATAAAAGTTTCCAAAGCTTGTTGCTTGAAAACACACTTGTGAGTTCGAGTCACATCATAACATTGATCCCTTCCTGCAATGAATGACTTCCGCCGCATCCAGTGTAACTTACTATTACTTTTGCGACAAAGGAAACGTACTTACGGCAAATATAGTAAAATATAATCGCTAACTCTGTGAAAATATAATTTTCTTGTGATAAGATTTACAAACAGTTTTTTACAATCTCGGTTCAAGTTTCTCTTTTTTAACTAAAAATGCATTCCGTCTAAAATTTAAGTTAGTTAGTTAGTTAGAATTTAAGGAAAAATCCGTTTTTTTGCATTCTCTTAATTAGTTTTAGTTTCCTCTGGTTTTGTTCTCTTTATTAAATTGAATTGAAATTAAAATACTGAACAATTGAACTCGTGTATCGTTAGTATTATCACATAAAAAACCTTTTTTTGTCTCATTTTTTTTAGTTTCATTTTTATTGTACAATTTAAATATATTTATTACAAGCAGACGAAGAAGAAGAAGAATTCTTAGTTTCTAATCATTTTTTAGATTTAATAAAATATATAAATTTTGTAATAAAAATCCAAATTTGTAATTTTTACTTCCGATCGGCGAGGCTGGATAGTCGTTTTGTTTGGTTTTTTAGCGATTAGTCTACCACACCTGCCTTAGTACTATCTAAAATTTCTAAACTTACAGGCTTTGTACACCTACAAACATAAACACACACACAAACAAACACATTGAGCGACAGCATTACAAAAAAACCCCATATTAACAATCCAATTTTCTCATTTCAGATGCTCCATGGTTACACGACGGAGATCCGTCGAAAACCCTATTCGAGTGCGATCAGTGCCACAAGCGATACCGGGTCAGGGGTAGCCTGCAGCGTCACAAAAAATACGAATGTGGTCAACAGCCGACCATGTATTGTTCATATTGTCCGCATACAACGAAATATCGCCATGACCTGAAGAAGCACATCCAACAGAAACACAAATATTTGCCACCCGACGATCCCAAGTACAATTTATTATTTGTCGGCTGAGTTGAGGCGGTTCTTTTTTCTGTCAGTTGTGTATGATTTTTCGTCTGACCGGCGGTTGTTATGACCGTTGATTCGGTTAATAAATTGACTGCCATTTTTGCTGTTACGTTCACGATTGGCTAGCTTCACATTATTATACCATTTACATTTGCACGCGCCCCAGTCACGAGATCACACAACGACACGCGCCGAAAGTTAGTCGAAACAATCGTGATGGACCGAAACATTTATGTTTCTTAATAAAGACAAAGTCAGTCTGTGTCAATCGTTTATCCGCAATTATACGGACAAATCTCAAGCGAGATCGCATGCGACATGAAAGATCGTATCGGAACTTTGAAGTTTGTTATGGTGATTTCCTGTCATGGCGCGTGTAAAGCTTTGTGCATCACCTGGCATGAACAGTTGTTGTATGAATGTGAATTTGTGTACCACGAAAATTATTTTTAGCTTCAACAAACCATGCAAACTTTGGTGTGGTATATGAATGACGTCACGCTTTCACAGTGCTGTCATCAGATCACTAATAAATCGACAAATGTTCACTTTTTTCAGTCAATAGTGTGTCCTACCCTCCATTTAGACGGGTTTGGGGAGTAGGACACACCCTTGACTCAGGGTAGTGCATATCGGTCGAGTTTTTAGTAAATTTATTCTGATGACAGCACTGAAAAAACATTCGTCGCTTTTGTATGACTCCTAGCATGTGAAAAATAATTCTGTTGGCATACAAATTCACACGCATCCTACAATTTCGTTGTTTCGGTCCATGTGATGCAAACATCCATTTTACGTTCACATTTTCTCTTCTTGTTCATTTATTTGAACGTATACGAGACATCCACAAATTGTGATTTATGCTCGACATAACATGTAGTTATATGACAAAATGTATGTAGAAGCCACGGTTCTATGAATTTTGTCTTTAGTTTAAAATGCTTGTTCTTACAACGACTGAACGATATTATGAGTCCTTAAATTATGTGTGATTTTCATTCTCTATTATAAAATTGATTTTTTTTCCCTTCATTGTCACTTGAGTTTTTCTTGTATTATTTACTGCCTTGTTTGATATAGGTTCATAGGACTATGCCAATGAGTTTTTAGTTTTTAGAATATGAAAAACCATTTGTTTTTGCATTTTTTGACCTAGATTCAGTGATAGAAATAAATTTTTTCGGAATTTTATTTGACGCAAATTAATTGGTGTGATTTTTTAATCTTTTGTTTTTAAACGTTTTCGACTTCAATTAAAATGCTTTTTTTACACCCATTGACGTTGTTAATGTTTTTGTCCCTAGGTTCTTCTTCTTTCATTTTGATTTTGTAATTTCATTGTTTTCCCAAGGCTTTTCATTTTTCATCCTTTCAATACACCGAAATATTGACTACGGAATGGACAAAAAATGTTTTTCAATGTCTTAAGTAATTAGATTGAACATGGTGCAAATCACATCGCGTAAGGTTTGTTTGAAGGCTCAACTTGACAAAAATGAAATTAATTTCGTCAAGTTGAGCTTTCACACAAACCTTACGCGATGTGTGATTCGCATCGCGCCCAAAGTAAATCCTGCCTGAGATGTGAAAAACGATCGACACGTAGCAACGTACAAGCAACAAATGAGGCGTTGAAAAGAAGCGCTAAATGTGTGAACGGAGATTTTCCGGCGTAAATGGAATTTAGAACAGGTTCATGATAGGCGCTGAAGAGCTTTTCTGATGCAGAGACCAGAGAGATGTGCGTTAAGAGAAAATAACTTTTTGCGGTGGTGTCATTTGAAAGCTTTAAATAATTCTTCAATGGTTGATGGTTCACCTGAAAGCCAATAACTTCAACAATTATTTGAATATTTAAGGAACATGAAATGGTTTTAGTTTTTGGAATTGTTGCAATGCTACACAGATTCGAGTCGAACAAGCTCGGTTGCTCCAAAAGTATCTGCTCGAGACCGCTCGGGGTCTTGCTCTAAAAAAATTTAAAAAAATCAAACCTCCCCTCACATGTCAACATGTATTAGGTAGTTTACATTGAATGCTGCGAAAGTAATTTATCACATGACGGAACCATAAAAGCAAACTCACAAGCGTGTTTTCGAGCAGCACGGTAACTGTCTTCGTGACAAGTGTAGAGCTTGCGTGGCCGAGCCGAAGGCGAGGTATGCGACTACACTTGTTGGAAAAGAATTACCTTAGGAAATTGCTCAAAAACACACTTGTGCTTTTGCTTTTGTCCTAAAATTGTTGCAGAATTACGTAGCATCATCCAATGCAGTCTGGTTTGCTCCATACGAAAGTTGTAGTCTTCAGATGACGCTATCGCAAAAATTTATTTTTGGCCCGCACATTTCTAGGCTTTCTGCGTGAAATTTCGCCCGGCACTAGCTGAGCCATGATTTTTTGAGATTTTTACAGAAGAAATTTCTACCAATTGAATTTACGAAGATTTGTTTTTCAAGTTCAGTTCAATTCTACTGGATTCAAGTGGTTCGTTTTCGATTAATACAAAGACTTTTACAGAGAGAAAGTATTTTTTTATGGGATTTGTGTCGTGTAACGTGTTAAATGTTTACTAATTTATTTAACCAGAAAAGAAAATTTATTAAAATGTTGAACCTAACGAAAGCTTTTTTCATCTTTTTTGTTCGCTGTTAAAAAGAGAAACGAGTCGATTCAAATCTATGAGAATAAAGTAAAAATTGGAAAGAAAATTTGAACCCAGGACCAGGTGCATTACTGTCTTGCTTGTTAAAAAATTTTGTTCGTTTGTCGAGTCGATGGCGAGTACAATATAATCGACAAGTCACAACGAAACAACCAAATTCCAAGCAAGGCAGTTTCAGTTATGTTTGCGGCCAGAAAATGTAGAGAGCTTGCTTCAGTCGAGACAGGAATGACACATTTTCTGGCTGGAAGCATGAAACAAGAGCGAAAGAGGTTGTCTTGATTGAAGTGTCTTACTGATGAAAAAAGGTGATTCCGAACCAAACAAACAAACAAAAAACTCTAATTTTCGTTGTCTAATGGATTTCCTTTTCTCCATTTTATTTCATTTTAGAATCGCTGCAATACCATCATCAAAATCCCGCTGCTGATGCATCCTATCATCAAATCGTCGAAAGCATAACGAAACCGCAAAAATATTTCTGTGACAATGGTTGCGGACGATCGTATACATCAATGAACAATATGAAGCGTCATGTAAAGGTCGAGTGCAGTAATGATGTGAAGAATTTTCAGTGCGAAATTTGTATGAAAAAATTCCGGCGAAAATTCCATTTGAAACGGCATTACAGTACGGTTCACGGTGGAAGTAATAAAATTGAGAAAACGAGATATTATTATCAAAAAATGTAAATCACTCTCACTTCCATCGCATACGCGCACACACACCACGCGACGTGTGCCTGGTGCTCTCTTTTAAGTGTGAAAATATATTTATTTTCTGATCAAAATTGGGAAAATTTTCGATTTTCTTTTTTAATGTGGAAGATTGGGTAGGAGTTTATGACGACCGGACGTAATTCGCCGCTATCAGAACTACACTTTTCCTCAGTTTTATGTTTTTACATTTCGTTGTGGCAATTATTTTTACAATCACCTAAACAAATAAGAATTTTGCACGCGCCATTACATGAAATCGGACACGATGAAAGTTATTCAACACCATCGTCTTGTAGGAGGATCAATATTTTGATGTTCCTTGAACTTACAAACAGTCCTCGGAGCGAAACAAACGATTTTCTTGATAACGGTCAGGTCGGTCTGTGTTACTCGTTTATACACGAATGTATAAACAAATCTAATGCCAGATCGTGTCGGATATTTATTTATCTGTTGTGGTGAGTACGTGGCATGGCGCATGTAAAATTGTGTGCATTACACGGAACGAACCACTCAATTGTAGTATCAGTGTGAGTGCGTATATCAAGGGAATTCTTTTTACATGCGAATGGATGTGTAGCCTTTCCTTCGGATCGAACTACTTACACAAGAGAAATGATAACAGGTGACGTTGCCTGTTATCATTTCTCTGACTTACACACATGCTTATGTAAAAATCAGTCTCTTGATACATATCGCATCGCGTAAGGTTTGTGTGAAAGCTCAACTTGAAAGAAATTAAATAAATTTGGTCAATGTGAGCTTTCACACCAACCATGATGCGAATATTGCTGCTTAACACTGCAATTTCGCTGTTTCGGTTCAGGTGATGCTATACTGCCTCAGACTCAAATAAAATTAAAATCACGGCATTTGAGTGTTGTCTCGTTGTTTTTGCTTAAGTATAACAAAACAAAAACTTGTCCACAACTAACCGATCAAACGATTCTTTGCAGATTACTACACTCAAAGCTTCTGGCATCGACAGATTTTCGCATGCTCCCGAGGTTGTGGTAAGGTGTACAATTCTCGTGGCAGTCTGGTGCGTCATGTCAATTTAGACTGTCATGATCGAAAGTTCTCCTGTACGATGTGTACGAAAAATTTCAAACGAAAATATCATTTGAATCGTCACTTTTCCAAACATAGCACATCCGCCAATAATGCGGACGAAACGGATGTGAATGAACATTACGATAATGCGGATGAGATATTCTAGTCGCGCTTTGCAGAGCTTACGGAGAGAATTAAAAGAATTGTGAAGTTTTTAGAGTTAAAAATTTTTAGGCTTTAGACTGAATGAATGTGTTGAATAAATTACTTGAAGTATTTTTCAGTTGAATTTAGTTTTTTTTTTGATTTTTTGTTATTTCACTTTAGTTGTGGCTATTTCCAGGGACATATAAATTGAGAGACAAACTGAAATGCCATCATTCGTTCTACGGATTCTTGATTCTAATCCTTGCTCTTTATAAATACACAAACTAACTTAAAAAGCTATTGTAAAAATATCTTCCTCTTCTTCTCCTGGCGCTTTTCTCCATGAATTTATTTTAGCAAACATTTTGTGCACCAAAACGAAACCAAAATCAGTCAAAACGAAAACAAAAAATCATTTTTTTATTTCCAGGCTCACCAAATCTGGTACTACCTGGCATAGCCGATAATATTGAAAGAATGTTGAGTCGTGAACATTTAGCTTGGTTCATGCAACGGGCTAAAGAAGTGTCGATATTTAATCGGACCAGACTCAGTCTGGATGCCGTCAATCAAGACACATCTCAGTCGCCAAATCCAACGGCAGCCATAACAAATAATCGACAAATGCGACCGTTTGCCTTCAAGTGTCCTTTATGTTCCTTAGTCTATCGCACGCAAGCATTTTTGAATGAACACATGAGAAAGGAACATTCGGTTTTAATTTAACTAAGTTTTTTTGTTTTTTTGATTTTTTTTATTGAAAATTTTATTTTTTTGATAATTTTTTTATTATTTTATCTAAAGTGAAGTTTTTTTTGCCTGTAAATTTTATTTTTTAGTTTACATTTATATGGAAATGATGATGATTATATAATCAGTTGATAAAAATTTAGGTTTTTTCATGAATATGCGCAGGTCATAAATCATTTTTTGTTTGTTTTTTCATTTTAAGTGCAGGAATGATTTCAGCTCATTAATGTGTCATCAGGTAAAGATAATTTCCTTAACATGCTACAAGCGTCACAATCGGAACACTTCTTTCGACGCCTATGCCATACAGTAGTAGATTAATGAACGTGACTCTCAACATGCTCATTAAATGAAAATTTAGTGACGGAATTTCCGCTCACTGTTAGAAAAGTTGTCTGATGTGCGTAATTGGTTGCCAGGAAGCCTTTCTCCTGCTTAACCCCGTAAAATTTCAGACCTTTGGTAGGTTACATTGAATGTGACAGAAGTAATTCATTGATGTAATGTTCGGAACAGGTCAGGTCTGACCTGCTTCAGTTTCAGGTTGACCTGAACCTGAATTTGATATCAAGACTTCAGATTGAACCCGAATAAAGCCTGAACCTGAAAATTTACTTCATCTATGTTTAGCTTCAGGTTCAGGTCAACATGAATTTAGTGAAAATTTCAGGTTAGCCTGAAGTGACTAAACCTGAAATACAAATTTCAGGCCCAGGTACCAGAACCTGAGCTGATTCAAATCAGATTGTTTCATTTCAGGTTCAGGTCATACCTGACTTGACTCGTTCCGAGCATGACATGAGAAATTTTTCATGCGAAATGAGTCGACTTCACAAGTGTGTTTTTAAGCAACAACCTGTGAAAACTACTACTTTGACAGTTTGAATATCCGAGCCGAAGGTGAGGTGTGCAACAACACGAGTCAAAACAACAATTTTCAAAGCCAGTTGCTTAAGTCATACAAATTAGTTCGGAAGTCTCATAAATTGTCTTGAATTGGTTAATTACTTTCAGCATCCAACGCATTTCATCGCTGTCCCATGCGGAATGTTGTCATTACATTTATATCAAGTAATGAACACCTTTCGAGCACAGACATGTAATGACCACTTTTCGTGATTTAATGACAAATTTCCGCATGGGATAACGATTAAAAACAAATAGTTTGAACCTATCGTCACAAGTGAACTTGTAATGAATGATTTCCGTGTGAGGGTAGATCTAATGACAATTTTGCCGATGGGATAGCAAATAGCTGCGATGCTTTTGAGCGAAGAATTCTCTGTTTAAAAACATTGGTAAGGTTTACATGTTTTTGTCCTTCAAGTCGATCTCGGCTTGGTTTCGTAAACAGAATTTCCAGGAAAAATGAACTCCCCTAGTCATGTGAATGACTTATGATGGAGATGACTGGTGAGTTTGGACAGCCCAGACATAGTTCGTTGCGATGTCTTGAGATGACATCATGGTTTATCAATCGAAATTAAATGCATTTTCTAATTCAATCTTTCTGTTTTTAGGTTGGTATGGCAATTACTTCTTGGCAACAACAACAAGGATTATGTTAAAAGAAGTAGAAGAGACCCTGTTATGGTTCAATCGCAAAATATTTCTACCGGCACCATTCTCTTTTCAAATTCAAAATCATTTTCCGAATAAAATTCAATAAATCCCACTTGCATTGTTCATTATTACGAATTCATTTTCATTTCTATCGTTTCAATTTAAAACATTTTTTTTTGTATTATCGTTGACCGATTCCATCGAACTTTAGCCCCAAATCTCATTGCTTTTATTTCTGTTCTTATTTTTAGGTAAAATCATTCTTCCTCAAACAGTGCCACACGTAACTCTATCCAAACCAACATCAATAACAACCATTGCCAAAAAGGATCTTCCGATTGGTACGCAAAAGATTATGATTCCGGTGTCGTTCAGTAACATCGGAACGTTAAGCAGTATATGTAGTTCGGCTACGTCGGCAATAAATCCATCATATCAGATATTAATAGCAACGAAAACGCATCCTCGCATTAAGTATTCGGGTTTGAAGAAAATTGACGATGGAAGTATAGATGCGACCGACATTGCACTGTCAACACCGACCAAAATTAACAACAACATCGGAATGTCGTGTGTTTTGACGCCATTCACGACAATGTCACCGTCAACTACTCTAACTACCTTAACTACAGCCCCAATGACCACCCACTTACAAACACCCATAACATTACCCATAGCCACACCAATAAAACTACCCTTAACTTCAATACCCATGCAAACCACAATAACTCTCCCAATGTCAACGACCATTACACAGAAACTTACTCCATTACCACAGTCACAGTCCGAAACAATTCAGAATGAATTGAATTCGACCATGTCGCAAACGGTAACTGTTATTCCCTCATCAACTTCTAGTAATGATCTTGCTGTTAAATACGCAGACATTGACGACATTGAGCTACCTGATGGCACCAAAATTGGCTATCCGACTGATTTAGAAATTAAGCGCCTCCAAGACAGTGATATATCAACATTAGCCGAAAAATATTCGCTACTCGCTGCGAATGCAATAAAAAATTTCGATTTGTCATCCATCAACGATCCGATTATGAATCAAAGTGGAAGCGATGAACCGAACGAATTGTATGCATGCCGTCATTGTGGTAAGCGTTATCGCTGGAAATCCACTCTGCGCCGTCATGAATCGGTTGAGTGTAACGGCAAAGAGCCGACTTACAAGTGTCCGTATTGTGACTATAAGGCAAAACAGCGGGGCAATTTGGGGGTGCACGTTCGGAAACATCACTCCGAACAGCCACAGTTGGAAAGTCGTCGGAAGAAGCGTCCTTCGACTGGGAATGACGAGGTCAGTGGTTAAGAAATTTCGTTTCTACTGTTGATTAACTATCCTACCTGTATCATGGCTGATGTTTATCGCCGAAAAATTTTACCGTTTTTCACAATGGTTTTTAACGTTTTGGTTCGACTGAGCTCAACATCTACTTTTTACAATGATTCGCTGAATTAACTGCGACTTAGGTCTATTTCAAAAGATAAAATGACTCTGCTCACAAAAGGATCTCCTACAATGATTCATTATTTTGATAAAAGTGGCCAAATTTTAAGAGATAGAAAGGGAACAAGCACTCACAGACACTTTGATGTGTGACGCGGTTGAACAAAATGTTCAACAATTTTTCTAAAACAATTCACTAAAATCCTTTTAACTTTCTTGCGTCACTAATTGAACTCGAAACCAAATTTTTTAATTTTAGTAATTGTCGATATTGATTATTAAGCCGGCCATCCAGATTGACTTCTGCACACTTTTTTTGAATGCAATCGAGTGTGAAATTCTCGTTTCATTCAGAACAGAAAATCTTCCGAATTTTTTACTTCCTAAATGGAGAAGAGAACTAACCCTTCCTTCTTAACTGTACAACGAGCTACTGTTCGTATAATAACATTGCTCTTAGTATGCTCAATACAATGGTAAATTTAGTGCTTCTCCACGAATTTCAAGTTCATCACAAATAAATGATTAAAATCAGAGAGGAGGACATGTCACATTCTAGCGAATAATATGGAAAATGGAAATTTAACATTTCAGCTTAGGGATCGAGACAAATTACGTCACGTTTTTTCAGTGCTTCTATTTGATGGAAATCATAAGTAGCTCGAGAAGCAAACGCTTTTGTAAGTCAAAAGTATATTCCGTACTCTCATTCAGTGAATTTATTTGGACGATAAGAGACTACTATTGACTCATGACAGTGCTTATACTTGTCTAGTTATTGCCGTGCGTTTACATAGCGACGTACGTAAATGGTCATTTCGTATTTACGTAATTTCGGAATACCCGTTCCGGACGAAATTATGCAAATTATCCTCATATCTGAAAGTACCGTTCAACATAAGTAATACGAAATTACGTAACCAACGATTAGTAAATTCATCGAGGTAAATATTTGCTTGACATCTTTGTCGAGAGAGAGGGCGCTCTGATGGTGTAGCGATCTAGCGCGTTGGATTCACAACCTAACGATCGGTGTTTTGAATTCACCGTCAGACATATGGGCATGACAAGTAATTTTTCATTTCAAAATTCAACTTAGCTTTCAAATCGCTTTACCTAAAAATGCTCATTTACGTACGTAATTTTATGCTATGGCGACGCGAAAGAGGCCAAATTCAAACTTTCCTCTTATAGTCCATTTTGAATGGAATACAAAAGAAAATTGAGTTGAATTGGGCGTCCCTCGCGTTGCAATGTAAGAATTTTCCATTGGATGACCACTGAAAAAAATTACGTCATTTGTGTACGACGCCTATTTAATTTCGATTTGGATGACGATACTCCTTCTATTGAACTATTGAAAAGCTTTGATTGATATCATCAGCCCATTCGAAACATAGCTAATAGAATGAAACTTCATTTCTCTTACAATTCGCTAAAATGTGACATGTCCTCTTCTTACATTCAATATTATACAAGGAACTGTCCATAAGCGACTGTCCACTATTTTCAGTGCTGCCAGCGTATTTTAACCTTCAATAAACTCGAGGAATATGCGTTTCAGGAAGTCAACTAAGTGTTCTACCCGCTATTTGGGTGGACTGCATAGACTTCATAAAATGCATATTTATCGAGTTATAGGTTTGTTCCAAGTGCAAGTCAAATTTCATCAACGGAGCCATAACTTCATCGTTTTTAATATTGCACTTGGAACAAACCTCTTGAAGATTTTAAAATGATGACATCATTGACAAAAGTGGAGGTCGTTTATGGACAGTGTCCAAATAATATTTCCTTATCATTGGATGCGTTTAGACAACGCATCTGTGCAACATAAAAACGTATTTTTGTAAAGTGAAAATTTATTTCCGTTTCAAATGCAAATATCTCTAGTTGTACTAAGTCTTTAGATTAACTGGAACTTTTTGTTTACATTTTTTAAATGATGAAATTAATATCCAAAAAAATTAGAATTAAAAAGAAGAAGAAGAAGAAAGCTTTTCCTAAAACGATTAAGTTAGTTAGTTAGATTTAAGCGATAAGATTTTATTTTTATGTGTGTCTGAATTCTCATTAAATTTAAATAATAATAAAAAAGAAAACAAGAAAAAACAAACAGAAAACAAAGAAAGGAAATTATTTAAAGTAAAAGAAGAAAAATGCATTTTTATAAATATACGTAACGTTAATAAAATTAGAATATATCTAAAATATGAACAGAAAAAAGGTTTGGTGAGTTTTCTTTCTATAAAATTAAAATTATCGAAAAACCTAACCTGCATCCGAACACAATTACATGGTGAAAGTAAATTACTTTTAGTCAACCTATCCTTTTCTCTCTACAATAAAACTCCCTCTCTTCATCTCATAGCTTAACCTTTAAAAAATTATTAATTTTCCAAACAAAAAATTCTTTTCCTTTTAGACTTGCTCCGATATTCGCTGGAAATGAATAACATAACGCTAGAGAAGTTACCATTTGATAATTCCTTTCCGTGCGGTAAGTGTGGCCGAATCTATCGTACCAAGTACACACAGAATCGTCACGAACGCTATGAATGCGGTAAGCCAGCAAAATTTAATTGTAGTCAATGTGATTTTCGGAGTAAGCATAAGCACAATTTGAAGCAGCATTTCGATGCTGTACATAAAATGGAAGCTAGACAGGATCGACGTAGCTAAGACTTAATGTATATTATGAGATTGTTGTTAATAGTGAAACGATTTTGTTGGAAATTTGTACAATAAAAACTCTAATTTGGCTGAACATGCCCAAATGGTATATTATCTGAGATTTGACGATGAAAGATGCGTTCACTTTGAATTATTTTAATTGCTGAAGATCTGTGCCTCTGATTTTGCTTTTCATCTAACATTGATCTAACGTTACATTTTCATGATTTGCAATTTTTATTTTCAATACCAAAATTCAAGTACAAATCTAGTAAGTTCTTCTGGACGGTAAGGGTACGATTCCAGGATGGTTGATCACTCTATGACAAGATATGATTTTTCTAATATTTTCAACTGTTTTTCAGGTTCATCGGAAATAGTGCGCAAATTTTATTGATTCAACTGATCAATTTTGCGGTCATTCAGTTGCTGTTGTAGTGGGCTGGAATGTGGACAGTAATGGTAACATTCCTGAAAGGCACAGTTTTATGCAACAAGAAAGTTTTTAAGCAATTCGAAGATGATTTTTGCAACTTACACCGCCTCCTATGTGCAATGTCGTACTTAATGCATTTTATCGCACTAGTGCAAGGGATGTTATCGCACTAGTGCGAAAAAACCGCGATTTTCATTCGATTTTTTTTCGTTTCATACAACTTTTATGCAACACAAATCGTATTCTGGTATCGGCTTCGACTCGAAGTGGCAATCTGAGATCCAGCAGCATTTGATTCGTGATTTATTAAGTTAGGTGTTGGCCAGTTCTGTCATGTGAACTTTTTTCCATTTGATTCAAAGAAAACTCGTCGCGAATGAACAAAGAATCAAGGCTGTATAATGGGGAGGTAGCGTCGTCCGACATTTCTTCAGATAAATGGTATCATGGATGTGATGAAGTTTTTGTATGAAAAGGTTGTGTCAGTCGATTATCTGATTGGCGAGACATCCCCAGTATACAGTTCTGCGAAGAATATCTTGCGAAGAGTCCATAAAACAATATCGTATTCTACTCAGTCACTAGCTCTGACTTCATTTTTAACATACCGTTGAAAGGATTCTAAAAAGTGGGGCGTGAAAATAGGAAGTACAAGACATGTTGAATAGAAAATTTGGACATCATTTCCGGGGAGTTGGGTTTCAGATTTTTTTAAATTTTTTTTTGGAATTCAGGCAATATAATCAAAAACCAAAAGCAGACAGCTGCAATGGACAAAAAAATTGAAATTGGAAAGCTAAATTAACGGTTTGTTGTCTGATAAAGACTCAAGTCGTAATGTTATTGAACATTTGAGCATTATACACTTCCAACACCCCGGTTAAACAGCAGTGTGCCAGGTATACAAAGTGTGATTTTTAACCAGTCATTTCTTAGAGATGTTTTAATTGTATTTGATTTGATTCACCACTATCTTACCACTAGAATTCTTAGAGTTAATTTTGTACCGACTACGTCTCTACATTGAATTATTTTTGATTTGATTTGTAAAACCTTTTTTTTCTTAAATTTTCGAATGCTAACAATGATTTTTTGCGTCCGTTGATAAATGTGTCCTAACACCGAATTTCTCTCAATTTCCATTTTTAGATAATCTCTTGTCGGAACTCAGTTCCAGCGATTGGTTCGATTCGAATGATCCGTATGGCTATGAGGTTAAACCGAATGCAGCCAATTGGCTATACGATCCGGACGACGATCGGAAATTTGTGTGTACTTGCGGTCGTACGTACAAGTCGAAGGGAAGCTTAACGGATCACCAGCGATGGGAATGCGGCAAACCGGCCACATTTCAGTGCCAATTTTGTGAATATCGTGCCAAGCGTAAAAAACATTTGCGTCG
>JANTFA010166748.1:0-19698 GCA_026413405.1 Phytosciara flavipes
GATTTCCTTATGCGGTCGGGCCAGCTTGTATTCGAATTGTTCGCGTTTCTTGATGATGGTACTGTCGAAAGAAATTTTGTCAATAAGTCTAGGGGTCCTCACAGTCAATATATTTACTCTTCGCTCACTTTATTTCATCGTTTTCAAACAGTTTGGTGATCCGCATTTGTTCATATTCGTGAATGGACCGCTCCATCCGCATTTCCACTCTTTCCGACATTTTCCAGTTTCGATTTGTTTCAGAGAAGACAACAAAAAACTAAGTCAAAGATTCAATCAGAACTAAAAAATCGCACGTGTGATGTTGATAAATCAAAAAAACATTGCTCTGACAGCTCTGACACTTTACTACTTGACACTTTGTGGCTGTCATTGCAATCGTCTTAGTTTGGCGGGATTTTCAAATATATTTGCTCCGGTGAAACATGAGGCAAAATACAATTTATCAATTTATCAATACAATCTAGTTGACTCTAAGCACTGTTGCACTGTGTTCACAAATTCTTCAAGCTAAGCTGGCCTCAAGATGAACTTGTGAGAAACAAAAGTCATGATATCGACGGTGATAAAGCGCTAACGATTGGGGACACACCGAACTGAAATGTTCTCTTCGATTTTCGTCCATAATATAGATGGAAACATATTTAGTTTGAAAGAAAAGTTGAAATTGAAAACATTTGGCTTTTTATATATTCCTCAAAAAGTTGATATTGCGTCAGACCTCCCTTCATTTGTACAGCCTCATATGTCCTTTTCATATACTGTGTATTTTAGCAATGTCTAGCACAATCGAAGACAATGTCTAGCACAACTTGTGTTGCACAAGAGATCCGAAAAAATATTTCAGGGATATTACTAGAAATTGAAGACGAAAGTGAGCGTATCGCTTCGAAAGAGATAATACAGGAAGTTTGGGGACGGCAAAAAATGCACAATCTGATTCACGATCATCTCGAAAACCTTTGGGTGCTTCTGACCGCTGACCGCTTTAACAGCTCGATATTCATGTCATAGTTTCGATTTGTTGACGATGTCGCAACTTTTTGGAGTGCATACGTTAACTCTCCTCTTTAAAAGATTAGATTATAATCTCTTAACTGTATGTTATCGCCTTCAATTCGCATAGACGTGCCTGTAATGGAATGAACGAAGTAAATTTACTTTTTTAAAGGAAGACTGCAGCAGATGCTGCGACGAAGTCCCGTACGATCCCTACTACTTACGTAGCCCACCTAACTTTGACAAATCACAATAATTTAAAAAAAAAAACTCAAAATAAGCACAAAACATAAAATAATTCAAAATGGACGAACTTAAAATATAGGCGAAAATCGTAATCGCAAAATGGAATCAATGCGTTTGTCACTCATTTTCTGTCTCCTCTGTAATTGTCAGAAACATTGACTTTGCAACGATATCAATTGGGTAATTGTAAAGTAGCCTAAAATGAATGAAATATTTTGACGACATATAATCCTGTCGTCCGCAAGAGGCTGTCACACGGATTCGCATAATTAAAATGAAAGAGCTGACACTATTCAATATCAAGCTTGTTTTAAATTTTGCGCTTTCCGAAGCAACTTTCTAGTCTCTATAAATCTGTGGCAAAAATGTCATTTTAGAGCAGTCACAATTTTTGCGTCTAAATAGGTGGAGAATGAGGAGAATCTATTTAAAAACAAAATAGTGTGACATATTAATTTCAACTGATTGTACATATCTTTAAAAACGCTAAAACACTTAAAGCCTCCGACATGTACCCTCCAAAAATGCCCATCTTCCTTTCAGGGATTTGATTTCGTCAAGTTACGTGACGGACGGATAAACAGACAACTTTTTTTATATGATCGTACGGCTGGTACGGGGCTTCGGGTTTATTGTTGATTCGACATCTACATATGCATCCCCAAATGCTATACCGTCTGGTTCAAATTCCGATCGTTACAAGCGACATATAAAACTTAATATTCCTATGTACTTCGTACGAGGCTAAAAATTTCATATCCATCGAATAGAGAAGCGAGTATGATTTTTTGAGAAAAATATTCGTATCCTTACCCTTTCGTCTATGCTTCCTCGGAGGAAGTTCCTCCCTATAAGCCAATCTCAATTGAAACTCAAAAGTTACCCTTTTATATTATGACATAAAATGAAATTTTGACAGATTAGAAGACCATAAAAAATAAATCCAGTGGCAGGATATAGGAAGTACGTCAATCAAAGTATTAAAGGACCTCAATTCTTAATTCATTATAAAAATTCATGTGATAGTGTCCAATAAAACGTTGACGCTTCTGCTTGTTAATAACAATTGATTAATCGCATGACACATTTTCCTTTTTTGGGTTACTATGTCGTATGCATTTTCCGCACACCAAGCGTTTTAATCGTATTTTTCGATATTTATTATTTCGCAATTATTTCACGGCTGAATGGAATGCTACATTTCGTTTAAACAACTTAACATGAACGCACGTTGAAAACTTTGAACTTGGCTGACTTACCCGTGGGTGGCTCGTGGTTGAATCTATTTTGATGATTTGTATACCTCTGATGTATCGCTCTTTTTCTCTCTTCAAAAGCTCATTATTAAGGGGGCATCATTGTCCCTTGAAGGTACACAAATATTTTTTGTTTTGTTTATTTCAAAATTTACAGATTGTATTGGGCCAACGAGATTTTGATGATTAGGTACGGTGAGTCGTGAGGTGAGGTGGAGGACTGTTTACTCACCTATTTATCTTGTAAATGAGTGTCACCTTCTTTTCTCGGCAAGTTGAAGTTACTGAAGATTTTTGATGGCATCGCCTTTTCTTGCATTCAGAAAACACGTCATTCTGTTGAACATGTCATTCGATTTTCACTTTATTTTTAACATACTTCGGTTCATTTATAATGGTTTTTTGTTTGTTTTGTTTTTTAATTCAAAAATTTTCATCATTTTAGTTTTAATAGTAAATTATAAATCATTTTTAAATAATTATTTGTATCCTGTGGATAAGTATGCAATTGAAATGTAATATCAGCATTATAATGTACTGTTCCTCGGCCAATTTATTGAAACAAAAAAAAAAACGAATTGAGTTATTGAAATCAGTTCAATCCACTGTGTGTGTGTATGTCTCCCTCTCCCTTCATATCTTTCTTTCTCGTTAACGGAAGATACTTTTTTTCCTTACACTAAACCAAAAAATGACAAATTTGTGCCGAATTTTCACTGGATTTCACACATCATCTAGATCACAATTCAACGGATGTACACGACTGGTAAAATTCGGCCACACAGTTGGCATTTTTTGGTGATGTGACTGCGCGTGTTGTCTATCCCTTGTGCAGAACGTATTGTTCCAACGAGAACAGAAACGGTTGGAATAAAATCGAACTTCGGATTGGACTTAAGAATTAGTTATAAAATCAAAATTTAGCCAGATTGTATCCAAGAAGAAGAAATATAAAAGTTTGGCTCTCGGTTGGTTGGTTGGTTGGTTGGTTCGTTCAGAAACGTTATAGCTTCAACACACACATATAATATTCCCTCTCGAAACTAGAAACCGCGCGCGTGACTATTATTTTTCTTCTTTTTTTCTGCTTTTTTTTTCTTTCTTCCTTTTTTAATGTAATTTTTTCATCTCGGTATTAACCTTTTCATTTATACGTACGTTTACGTGGGTTGACATTATTTATTCAATACCTTCAATACTTTCGACGTTGTGCCTGTTTTATCACACATGCGGGCAAAGTTTTTTCGTAGATTTTGACGCAGTTCTTCACGCACTTTACGGATGCTTTGCTCACGAAATTTGAAATCCAGCACAACTTCATCTGGAATGATGCTTGGGTACTCGTGTTCCTCTTCGGATAGATGGTCATCCTGGAAATTTATGGAGAAGATGGAAGAATGGGGTGTTATTACTTTCACCTTTTGAATATATTCGAAATTTTTCAACTAGTTTTTGAGTTAGTTACAGGAAATAAATACGCTCGCTGTGACGCGACTAGGTATAGGTGTCTATAGGAGACATACATCTCGAACTACTCTGCACTCTACACTGCATCTTTAAATCATTCCATTTACACTCTAATTTGAAATCAGGAAAATATTCACCAAAATTAGGTGTAATTTACTCGAGAAATAGACAAAAAAAAACTCTGAAATCAAAAATGCCATCTTCCTACGCCACCAAAAACTTCACAAGTGCACAATGAAATTCAGTCAGCGGATTGGACGAGGTGTAAGACAGAATGGCACTATCTCACCGAAGTTATTCACATCAATTCTGGAAAGTTGTTTCAAGAAACTAGACTGGAATGAAATGGGAATCAATGGAGGATATTTGATTAATCAAATGACATCAACTTTATGACTGCTAGTCTCATGCCATATTGAAACAACTAAATGAGGAGACACGAAAAATTGATCTGAAGATGAACTCATCAAATACCTACGTAATGACAAACATTAACGAGGACAGAGACATTAAAATTGATGACACTGCCAGCGAACGAATCCTCTGATGAAATCACTTTCTCATTCTTGAAGAGAATGGAAAGGATGCTACACCAACTGCAAAAGTGAAATTGGGTCTGGACAACCAAACTGCAGAAGTCAAGCGTAGAACTGAGACAAGTCACAAACAGACTAAAAAAGGGGAAGAAGAACTGGGTTTCAATCACAATCGATTTATTTCGAGCAGATTTAACAATCACTGGCCTCCGTCGACCAAATATGAAAAGGGCAGAAGTGCTAATTATCTTCAGATCTGATGGATGTGAAAATAAAAATTAGTTTTGAGCATGAAAGTAGCAATGCAACAAAGCGAGGATTCGACCGCTATTTCTCAGAATTGTCACTGATTGACGTTGTCGACAAGTTCGGTATTGTGTCGTTTAAATCTAGGAGCTCAAAAGACCGACTTACCAGCAACGCTATCGCTGGTATTTGCGGTAGTCACAATAACAATTCCCACAATCTACTGAGTTGCAGAAAGGAAAAATTCTTCTTTTAGATTATGAAAGTCGGCGTAGAAGTGCAGATGATAAGGAATGCAAATAGAAATTTTGTTGTTTTTCTCAAGAAAATTCGAGAAACTGTATCTAGATATGAAGATGCTCTAGCAACACTTTGCATTTGACACACACAAAAGGCATACAACGGAAAAATAGTTTTTTGGAGAAAAGTTTTGTAGAAAATAAAAATCCATACGCACACATACCAACATCTGCTGCAATGTCATATTGTTGTTGTGATGACTACAAAATTCGTCCGAACACGCTACCTCCGATCCTTCCGGAGAACTAGCCAAACTGGACGTTCTTGAATTTAATGTAGCTACCGAACATGGATCGTCATGATTCGATGGTTCCGATGCGTATCCCCCGTCGATTGATTTTGAACATCCACCGTTGATGTTTGCTTCGCACGAATGACACGAAAAAATCGACAACTCATCTTTCCCATCAATGGAAATTTCGTGGTCGATATTAGCTATGGAAGTAGAATTTATACAATTCTTCGTTTTTAATAACTCAGTATGCAGGTCCGAACAGTAATTTGACGACGCATCAGCATCATCCACATCGGAATCATTGTCGTCAACCGTCAAATACAAAGATATTGAATCCAATTCATAATCGGTACAATTACTTTGGCTCGCCTCCAGTTTTTTGACGATTTTCTTCTTCTTTTTCTTTAACTTTTTCTGTTCCTTGCGCAGTTCCTTGGCCTTTTCGGCTCGGTCCAGTTCTTTGTATAGCAGTTCCAAATTACTAATTCCTCGCTTCTTCTCAACGGCTATGTCAAAACTCCGACACAAAGCGTGCACAGCAACGGCGGCCAGCACTTGACACGCATTTTCCTCTTCCTTTAAACTCATGTGAACACGTAGTAGTCTTTCGTAAATGCAAATGCCGATGCAGGTTAAAACTTCTTCTTGTGCTATTTCTAGGGTTTTGGCGTGTCGAGAATTTTCTCTGTGCCTAGAATTGCTGTAAATTGAAAAAAAAAAAATTTCAATTTCAATTCAAAAGTAGAGCTACGCGAATCTGTACGATAACCATTACAAGACTGAATGTTTCAAACGTTATTCTAACTCGGGTGCTTACAGTTACGCTGCCGTAATTTGCATAAGAACCCAAAGAAGATATTAGCGAAGCTAGTGAATCTCTTTTTCTGTTTGATTTTGTTTAAAACCGAATTTGTGAAAATCAATTGATTCGAAATCAACAAATTTAAATGCGCCTTTAACGAACCGTAGTCAATGGCCATCCCTTGTCACGCTAGTGTCACACCAGTTCAATACATCACCTTGCGTTTGTTACGTCACGCATTTATCAATGAAATTTCATATAAATAAGAGGCTGTCCATAAATGACGCCCACAGTGAGGGGGTCTGGCCAAAGTGGACACATTTTATAGATGTTGGAAAATGGTGGACGCAAGGGGGGTGGGGAGTCAAAAAATCTCGAAAAACAGTGCACGTCATTTATGGACAGCCCCTAATAATTCGTCACGTTGGAATTTTTGTAGTAAACAAATCGTTTTCAAACAGCGGTTCGTAGAACAAAGAAAACATTACTGCTGTTAGGTTATGTACATCCATTCAAGTAGAAATAATGAACTGAGTACTGAGACATTGAACCATGCTAGAGCTCACATTCTGAACTGGAATGGAATATCTAAATAATAAAGGGACTGGCTCCATCTTTTAATGATTTGGCTCCATTCAATACTTTTAGATGTAATTATGGCCAATTCCATGACCTGACCCGTGACGGACGAAATTGGGTCCTGAAATAGCTCGAAATCGGTGTGACTTTTCTTAGATCAACATTCTTTTCCATCGGTACCGGATTCAAACAAGGCGACCGCTTATCTGTTCTTCCCGATAAGACATGTAACGATCCGTTTGGATTATAAAAGTGGCAAAGAAAGTTTTCGTTAGTCAATTCGATGGTACAAGACCTAGATGCCGTTCAATGAAAAGGAGGATTCACTGCGTTCATTTGGCTTGTTACTCACTTTGAACTGGGAACTCTTCATTCCCGTAACAGGAATTATAAAGACTTCTAGTTATGGTTATTCGTTCAACTTTCTCGTTACATTTAAAAGAGAGAAAAAACACACAAACCTTCCATTCAACTCCGGTTCAGCTCGCTTCATTAGACTATCGATAAAGTCTACCTTCGTTTGTAGATGGATATGCTTGTCGGCTATGCACTTTCTAATATTTGAATATAGCGCAGCTACATATCCTTTTTCTTTCGTAGGGTTGCTTTCACTCACCAATAAAGTATACGCTTTTTCCACCTGAAAACGCACAAAAATTGAATGAATTTGCCGTTTATCATATGCAGACAATATGACACCAACCTTGGTCCGACATTCCTGACAGAACTTATGCTTCTTAAGGTAACCCTCCAATGTTACATGCAACTCTTCGGCATTTATGTGCGAAATTTCGTCTCGACATTTTTGCTTCATGCAATTCCACACGTCCCTCCAGACATCCGAGAATGGTCGCGAACGAAACGAGTCCCTTGAATGTAGCGCACACCGTGAACTCTTTTTATTTCGATGTTGATTCTCTAATAAACTGTTCAGTAAGACATTATGCTTGTGCAGCAATGTGCAAATGGCTTGTGGCGATGCAATTTTATCATCTAACACAGTCAACACGCCCGCTTCTGTGATAACGATTGGATCGAGTGTCGGATGGCCGGATAACATTAATTGATAGTGCAGTCTTTCAACGCTTCGTCGACATCCAACACATGGTACACTTTGGCTGAGCACCGACATGAATTCGGAACGATCAACTTCCAGTGACTTTTTCAATTCCTCGTCGGACAGAATTGAATATTTTCGTGTAAACTCCTCCAGTTCTTTGCCTTTGACCAACGGATGATCAAAAACGAGCCCTTTTGAGTTGAGGTCCATTAGCATCTGTGAATAAATTTAAAAAAAGTTTTGTATTCAACCGTGGAAATCGAAAGTCACAATTTCGTTCAGGACATTTAATTTTACGTATAAAAGAGGACGATGGCTAATTCTTTGCTTGGCTCAGGTACACTTCTAGGAACTTTACACAATTCACCAGTATTTTACAAGAGAGCACAAGATTCCAGAGAAGCGAGAGATTTCAGAGAACAAAAATAGAAATTCTAGGGAATTTTGTAAAATTCCTAGAAGTGTACCTAGGACTAACAAAGAATGAGCCATATGTAATTCCAGTGTTCGGTTTGAAACTCGCTGATGACCTACTTGTTGCCTTCGCTTCGCAATAGCAAAGAATGTTTTTATTTGAAATGTTCTAGCCATGAAGATGACGGAATTTCTGTCGAATGCAAGGCAATAAACACTCAATGGAATTGAAACGAAAATAAAAGTTTTGATTCTCTGGTCGTCAGTGTAGTGAGCAAAACAACAACAGCTGCACTCTCCTTGTTTTGTGGATCTCATCTGTAGCAAAATACTTAACGTACGACAGTGGTGCATAATATAGAAAAATATGGAAAAACTTGGCTGTCCTTTTGACGGATCACCGGTAATAGTTTTGGTTCGTCATTCCACACTGAATAGGGTTTTTTCTTCAGAAAAGGAGTCGTTCTTCATAATCATATTGAAAAGCAAGAAACCAAAGAGATATATTCTAACGTTTCAAATCAGTTAATGACACCATATCTAATATGCAAAGTTAATACAATGTCCGCGGGAATGGTGTATAACCATAAATAAATGGAAACATTGCAATCCCTCGAAAGTGAGTGCATTGTGAACGTCTTCTTTTTATTGCTGTAGCCATAAAAGATGAAGTTTCTTGACCTATTCACTTACTACCGGAAGGAGAACATTATTTTCCCAAAATCTTCTTTTTTTATGGAAAGGCCGTATAAGGTGACGCAATTTTGTATCAAAATATTCAATCGATGCCTTTTTTGGACCAGGACATCTGTGATGACCAAAGGCGGAGGTGAAATTGGATGCAGTCTTGTATAACAAACACTACCGAATTTGTGTGCTCTCTGCATTAAAACATAGATTCGACATAAGTGGAAACATTTTCGTGAAGATAGGAAGGTTGGAGCAGAAAATATTGTATCACAGGTAGTGTACGTTGTTTACGCAGGTGACTATTCATTTCCGAGATAATTTTTTGGCGTACAAAAAGCGTAAAAAATTCCGTAGGTATTGCGAATTATGGTGACTTTTAATGGTTTTTGGTATAACGCAAAAATGGTTTTAGAATCAAAGTCACAATAGACAATTTTATCACGTAGGAAAACAACGGAATGACAAATTCATTTTTTTCCCTGCTATTTACTATCCTGTTGAAATAAATTATCGCAAGGATCGAACACGTAATGGCAGTGGAAACGATTAATCGAAACGAAATCAAAACAAAGCTCGAATGAAATCATTCTGACAACATCGCAAATTGAAATGAAGAAATTACAAAAAGAAAAAAAAAATTATCAATTTTTCTCTAAAGAAAAGAGAGAACTGCACGACCATTTGGCAAAAATGACTGTAAATTCACTGTAGTTACACAAACAACACTCGATAAATTGGTATCGGAAACACTATCACACCGATCCATAGTGGACATTTATCCATTATTCACATCAATTGTCACTATTTTGCCAAATATTTTTTCATAAATACCATGAAATTGTTGTCTCCCGTCGACAATGGAAGTTGCCGTTTGCTGAATTTCATCCCAGATACCTCATCACTTCGGTACACACACGTTAGCCTTGCCATGTCGTTCTTAAGCACTAAATACGCTATATGTTAATGGCAATTAATCTTTTCAATTTTAGTAGCAAATCAATTATTTTTTTGGAACTTTTTGCACAGAAAATAAATTACACGTCGTTTCACTTAGGAATCCATTTGCAATCTCCAATCTATTCCTATTTCATTTCAATCGTTTATTTCTGTAGATCAGTGGCACGAATTTTTCTTTTAGATTGCGTGACCCAGTCAAAATAATGTTAATTTGCTGTCAACATAGAGTACGGTACATAGGGATTTACTCAAGGTTTATTACTGTTGTGGATAGGTAGCGCCTATCCGTCATTTTTTCAGATAAACGGTGACACACCACTTCTAATATGATTTTACCTACGAATAAATCCACCACAACATCACATCAACGATAATCATCCAGTTAGTGAACTTTTGCATGACAATCTCACGTGTTATCATCAAATTAATGTGATGTGGTGTGTCAGTCGATTATTCGACTGGCGTTACCTCCTTAATAGCATAGGGCATTGGGTTTACTGTTTAAAATATCTCTTGTTCTCATAATTTTCTTTACATGCGACTTATCATTTTTCACAATATCAATCCATTTTTCACAATATCAATCCACATATTTTTCATAAATATTCAACCACATATGTTTTTTTGTTGTTTGACAAACTAATTAAATTTAACTTAAGACTTAAGTGCATTTTAGGCTTCAACTTCCATGTGGAATGAAATGCAACAGAAGTTTAAAGCTTTTAAAAAACACTATCTGTTCGAACAAAAAAACTAATGCTCGTCCCGGACCGTATAATCGAACTTATGTGGAACGAAATGAAACCATAGCACTCTAGCTTCAAGCACCAACACTCAGGTTTGAGATGTCAAATTTGGAGTGTAATTTACGCATACTTAACAGCCGTTTTTAACCCAAGCGGGTTTTGGCTGACTCCACAAAAGCATTACGCCATGTCTGACAATCCTCGGCAACAACTTTCCAATTACAGTAGACTCCAGATATCTTCTATGTACTTGAAGCTAGTATAGAGTGATATGATAGGACCCATGAAAAGGTCAACAACGTAAAAACATCGCAGCACCATCTTTTTATTATTTGGCTCATTCCAGCGTTCCCCATATTACATTCTCAGAATTTTACAAAATTCCAAAGAATTTAAAAAAAAAGAAAGAAATTCCATAGAAGGTTTCTCGCATTATATTACCGGTAGTATTGTTCGTACAAAGTTGATGAGTCATGCAAAAGTAATTGAATAAACCAATCCACTCAAGAAATTGGTCGAAATTGGATCGCGGGTTAGTTAGAGCTTGTAGAGTGAGCCTGAGTCGAGCTACTCAGCCGTACAGTTTTTTGTCAATATATCGGGCGAATCATTCGATCTTCATGAATTTTTTGTTTGTTTGAGAAGTAAAGACGACCGTTAAGCAGCAATACTGTTTTCGGTGACCTAAGAAAATGGCCGCCAGTGCCCAGTGGTCATCTTAGATTTTAGTGTTGTTTGCGAATGTTTCGAGTAAATGTTACCTGATTTTGGGGGATTTTTCCCATAGTTTAATTTCCAACTTAGATTTCGTACAGGACTTTCGAAATAACTGTGAGCAATTTTAACAGTGAATGAGTTTAAACGGGAGCGTTCAGAGTAGTTTTATGATGTTTGTCTTTTATGTACTACCTAGTGCCGCACACTACGACAATACTCGTCCGAGTCCCCCTTACATTTTACTTGTGGTTCTTATACTAAGAATTTTTTCTTTAGCTTTATAGAACATAATGAAGCTGTAGCATTTGAAAAGTATAATAACCAGTGACTGTGAAAAAAACAAAAATGAAAAACAATGAAATGAACACGAAACTGTAATCATAAATTAATTGAAAGCATTATGACGCGCATGCAGGCAGGTAGTAACAGTTGTTGATATTATGGGTGCTAACTCTTCGTCACGCAGTGATTTGAGTTTGCTGTCCGACGACGATGGTAAGTACCACATTTATTTCTTTTTATATTATTATGTATTGATGTTAACACATGAAGTTACTGGCGTCTCTCGGTTGAACGCCATAACAACCCCACTTTAAATTGCAAACATTGCCTGGCCAAGTTTCGTTTTCCTGTAAATTGTTATTGACATAATATCAAGGAAGGAAGAGTAATCTAAACGAGTGGGTGCGGGTTGAAGCTCGAGCCGAAGGTCACTGACGCATGTGAGTATATTTTCTGAGATAGTATTGCCCGTAGCGTAAGATTGGATTTTGAAAAAGTTTCGATACGATTTACTTGACCGGTGGTGATTTTTCTCGGTTTTTCAGTCGCACAGACAATGAACAAATTTATTGAGAAACATTTCAAAGCTTTAGTGCTGCGATTTTTGTTCTTTTATCGATGAAAAACACGAAACTATCAATGCCCTCTGGCTTCGACCGCTCAAGTTTCAGACATGCAGAGCGTTGACATTGACACAAAGCTTTAACTACAGAAATGGTTGATTGCTTGCAATGAATAATTTAGCAAAAGTTCAACTGAAAGCTTCCAGCATCACATCACATGGACTACTGAAATCAGAGAGTTGAAAACCAGGTTAGAGTTGAGATTCAGCTGGTGGCTTAGCATACTAATAGATTGTTCCAACTTTCACTCCAAACATTTTCCCCATTTTATTGTAAAATTTTTCATTTTGTCGTGTTATTTTTTCCCCATTTTGATTCAAAGGAAAAATGAAACAAATTGAAACAATTTTTTAATGAAAAAAAAAAATTCAAGAGAACTGTATGAAAAACAAAGGTATTCATCTTTTGCATAATATATAATTCCGCAAGTTTTCAATAAGGTAAAATGATATTTTACTGGAAGATGTAATGAAAATATCTCTGCATATTGCTTTAGCCGGAAAATTGTAGCAATCAGAAGATTTTAATGCATTCGAAGTTTGCGAGAATCCAATCCGGCTCGACCTACTTTTGAAAACATGATCAGACCCAACTCAAATAAACACTTTAAAAAAATGTGACTCAAGGATGCACAGTCCTACTCGAATTTCGGCGCGCACAGAGTTCGCACCAGGCCGTGACTGGCCATATGATCGGATGTTCCGCGTAGAATTGGCGCCCTTTACTAAGTTTAAGCGTTCTTTGAGCAAAATACCCTACGAGCCCTTAGCATATAGCATTTTATGTCAAATAAAATGCTGGTAACCAAAATGATATTATTACTTGATCTTGGTTGAAAAATTGGAGATTTTGGGTTTTTCATCAGAGATGGTGTTGCCGGCAAGTCGGTCTTTTGAATTCCAAAATTTAATAAACAAATCTTTTTCGAACAATGTGATGTTTTCGATCTAGTGGTCCGAGAAAATGTGGTTCTAACGAAGTGAAAGAAGACCGACTTGCCGACAACGTCAACCAGTAACACTTCCAAGTGTTGGAAGTTCCAATTTGTCTCCAGGCAAATAAAGGCGACTATACAAAACACGCAATGCTTATTCAATGACGGATTCAACCGGATTAGGTTTTCACAACAGCTTACTCGATTGATTGTAACTTAATTAGGATTTACAAGAATGCTATGATTGAATGCTTCAACACTAAGAAATATCGTCTAAATCCGCGCTCTATTTGAAGTAGTTGGAAGTTGGATGCTGCGAAAGTAATTCATTACATGAGGGAACTATTTTATGGTAGAAGCAAACACACAAGTGTCTTTCTGAGCAACAAGCTTCACCTTCGGCTCGGATTTGCAAACTTTACACTTGTCGAAAATAAGTTATCAAAGCAAGTTTTGCTCAAAAACACACAAGTGAGCTCTTTGTCATAAAATTGTTTACGAATTAATGAATTACGTAGCAGCATCCGATGTTGTTTCGGGCATGTTACTATGTAATGTTCAAATTTCGCATGGGACGAGACAGGCAATAAATTCCACAAAATTTACATTTCTTCTCTTTCTTTGCAGTCAATTTTGATCACTTTCTAATATTGCGGGCCATCGGAAAAGGTAGCTTTGGCAAGGTGAGTGAATGAGCATTTTATTAATTCAATTTTTATCAATAAGGACTGTGCTTCTCATGCAAAGTCAATTTAAATTATGTTCTTAACTTCATATGGCCATCGGAAATTATAATTTTCTTAAGGATCGGAGAATAAATTGGTGATTTTTGGCTAAAAGAATTTACGTCAGAAACTTTTGATTTTTCATAAGGGATCATTCATAAATCACGTCCGCTTTTAAGGGGGACATTTATGATTAAAGTGTGACTCAAGGAGAGGGTGTTTTTTGCCTTCTCAGACAGAGTTATGCAACCCAAGTTTTCTTGTTGGATTAGGCAAGGCATTAACTTTGCGTCAAAGTAATCGATAAAATCGTACATCGAGCCACATTACTCGAATATATGCTATCTCTCTCACACCATGGTCTCCACTATGGTCTCGTCTGCTTTCCACTAAACGATTGAGTTGTCAGTGATGCGAGTTAGATTCCCAACTGTGTATACAAAACATAGCTGATTTAATCGGTTTAAGTCTGTAGTTGATGAAAAGCTTGCACACGGCATGCCGGCAAAAGATATTGTTGGGAGACACTGGCACTGTACTCCTACTAGTTTCGCTCCCTAGTACATAGACGGCACTCAACATCGACGTAACTTAGGTTTGTCGCGCAGCTTATCATTGGACTGTAAAAACTTTCGGTATTGCAAGGATCTCAAAAAGAAGAACCACAATTAGCAAAACTAGTAAATACTGATCTAGCCTCTGACCCAGCAAAGGGTTGTTAGGGCGGATTATTATTATTATGGTCTGCATGATATTGACCTTTCGCTCATATCCGTCAGTATACTTATTGAACTCTGACTCGATTAAAATCAACTCAGTTTCAACTTGTATTTCCATAAACTATACTTCCACCACCCCGTACACACTATACATTTACTCGTCAAAAATCACCAGCTACGGTAAATCGCATAATCTACACAGCATTGCTTGAGTATTCCGTTCAAACTAACGAAATTATATTTCTGCCAAATAGCATTAATTCAGGACATCTGCTTCTACATCTATAAACTAAAAATAGACATCTGATATGGAGTTTGAAAACCGTTTTACATTAATGATCATATGTCTAGCACATCGTAATGCAATCATTCCGTACAGTTGAGTTAATCCGAATGGACAAAAATTTGAGTTCTTGGAAACAATTCCCGTTTTAGTTGCTGCATGTAGCCGCAACAATTTACGATATAATGAACATTTTATTGCGTTCGTTATTAAACTGAAGCTGGGAAAATGATTGTTTACGCAACACATTGACCGAAAGTTAATGATTGATTTATGAGTGCAACATAGTCTGTATACAAAAGTTAATTAACCACGATGATGGAAAATGTAATCTGTTAAGCACACAATACTTAGTACGGCCCTGTGTTTATAGGAAATAACTTTGATGACCGTAGATTGTACGAAAATGAGTAAACCATTCTCTATGGCTATTGAATGCAGTGAGTTGCTCAAATAGCCCAATTATGTCGAAGAATATTTCTTATACTAAACAAAACAACAAAAGTGGAATTATACTTGTGGGATGATAAAAAAAAACTTTTAACTTTCTTATACTCTGAATCCATTCAATCAACTTGAAACAAATTTCCTTTTTGTTTCATTTAAATTTATACTTTTCACTAAAGGGAGCTGATGAACAAAACTAAGGGACCATCCACAATGGACGTCCACACGAGGGGATAAGATGAAGTCTTCACGCCATATTTAGTGAAAATGCGTCGGCAATACAAGTAGGAGGTGGTGGAAAGTCCAGAAAATCTTTTGAACGTCTTCAATGGATCACCCCCGAAATAACGAAAGGAAAAAAACCTTTTCGTCCTTTCCATCGCAAAAAGAAAACAAAAGAAAGATTTGGTTTGATTGTGTCTAAAACTTTTGTAGAAAGAGACATGAAAAATTCAAAAACAAATTTACAGATCATCGCTGTGGCGATGTAAGCCCCGTACGAGCCGAAATGCGCAGTTTATATGTAAATTATAAACCTTGAGCGATACCGCCCTTTTTATCTCACGAAGCTCGCTGCGTGAAATCCACTCATTTTGACGAACTGTTATTCTAACCATTTTCCCCCCTGTTACACTTTGTCACAAAATATCAGACCCCTCTCCCCTTTGGCATTACGTTATTTATGAACGTCACCTTATGGTTGTATACATGCATGAACAGAGTAGCAATGTCTGACGGCGCACGATTTGTACAAAATTTTACAGGTTTGAAAAGTTTTGCTTGAGTTTCATTTAGGCGATGAAATGAAAGAGGAATGGTTGCAACGAATAATACCCGTGAAAAAAGTGAAAACCTATTCTGAACTAAACTTATACGTCGATACATCGATCACCACTATTCATTTCGTTGATGATAAGCTTGGGTAAAATTCATAATGGATTTCTAAAAGCTTTTTTCTTTCATTCAATGAGGAATTAAATTCCTGAAATTAAATTCGAAGATGCAGGCTACATTATGGTGTAAACATCTGGCTGTTGTTGCTACAAATCATTTCGTCGATACAACTACTGATATGGAGTCATCCAGGAATAATTCAAGGAAAGGAAGCAAACCGCATTGTAGGCATAGGGCATAATTTGTGAATGCAGGGAAAGAGGGGTCAAAAGTACAACAACAAAAAAAGTGTCCAACAATGTCCAATATGACTCAAGTTGCTTGAGATCGACACGTTTTGCTGTAGACCCACTCTCGCCACCCGCACCCCCTCGAAGTGTGACGTAATATGTGAAAAGCCCACAGTCACTTATTAAGCGTATGGATTTTAACACATAATAAAACAAACGAATTAATGCATCAACATATCAAAACCCGACATAAATGTTTCCAACCAATCAAGTACACTCGGTGTACCTTTGATGGTATTTGTTAATGTGCCTTGATAAGCGCGTAATCGGTATTTGGTTGCTATAATGCGGAATTGTTTGATTCGGAGATTCACAGTCACAGGATGTTGATGTAATCACTACCTAATTATTAAACGGATCAGCGCATCTGCCAGTCATTGTTCGAATTCTGTTTATTTTGACCCAGAGATTGCATGATAAGTCAAATCCGTTTATTATGGAGTTAAATTGCGAGAAATTCTGAGATTTTTCACTGTTACGCTTTAGTAACGGACCATCAGAGAGTGTACCCTCATCAAATTTTCAGAAACTTTTTTTTTGATGATGAATTAGAGTCGTACTGAATTTGTGAGAGCTATATTTCTACCATTTTTATTAGCTCTAGTTGGGAATAAAGACAAACACAATGGCACTCGAGATGCATTTCTATTCTCGAGATAAATAGAGTGGAACCACGCCAGAACTTTTCAGTATAGTGAAATGGACATGGAGCATGATTGCCTGTGTCGAATTATGAGTCATTGTTGGAAACTTAATTCAGAGGATGAAATTTCTAAAATAAATGAAGCGTTACATGAGATGAGTGCTCTGTGTTTTGTGTTAATGTATTTCGTACAAGTTGAACAATGAAAAGAAATGGCCATTTTTCTGGCTATGGAATTGCGGTGGACGTATAAGAACATGTCAACAAAGCAGTCGAGTTATATAATTCCCACATTGCCTTATCTTTATGTTTAGTCGAATGATAAAGTCAGACTTGAAAGCTTTTCATTTTTCCGCTGATGTCCCTTGGAACCAATAAACAAAAAATGCAAATTCCTTATTACAGCCTCTTATTCTGCCTCATCATTTATTCGAAAGTGTTAATTACAGTCTTTGAATTTTGAAAACTGACATGCTCCTGCTTGGGGACCTGGCTTGGGATTAGTTGCGGGTTCACTGTTAATGTTAGAGGCTTTATGAGATAGATCTAAACTAAGTAAACTATTTGAACATTCATAAAGATAGCTACTGTGATTTGCATGTTTATCAAAAGTGCAAAGTCAATACCACGGTGCGCCGCGGCTTTGCTACTCGGTGCGTCGAATTTCTTTATTCGACTTATTGACAAAAGGAAAATTTTCGTTGCCAAAAACGCTGTATGCAGCTTTGTGATAAACAATTTTTAAAGCAAACGATGTATACTGTCACACTGCACAATTACACCTGGTGTCTGTAGCGATATCACTAAAACCATTGAAAGTTCAGCTCAATTTTCGTGTCTCTAAGATACGTAGCTACCTATAGATACAGTAGCATATCAGAAACGTCAGAAATATTGCAATTAAATACTGCTTCTAATATCGGAACGAAACTTTTACGTACACAAGGATGTGATGTTGTCTATGTTTTTTCGGAATTTCATGGCTGGATTGGTCAGATTTTGTGAAGATTCAAACATCTTACGCTTCGTACGTGTAGTTGTACTCTACTTTCAGGATTTTCATTTGATCTGTATCAGGTGTGTGGAGCGTGGAGCAATGATTTACCAAAGATGTATTGTTGTTCAGGTCACCAGTTTGATCGAACTTGATAATGACATCCACGTGTTAACCAGACCTCAGCTTTGCTTCTTGGCAAGTGTCGCCCACATATTACAGATCACATGTCAGAACAACACTTGCATAAAGCTAAGGTACAGCAATAAGCTGCGAAACGTCTCGTAAGCGATTTTGCTATGTAAGCTATAAGAGAGACTGCAGCAGCACGTTAAGCTATTCAATCGAAAATGCCGTGAAAAACTACTGTGTACAAGAAATTGCTAAAGTTACGCCACGTTAAAGGCGTTACTTGTGTGATGCAAGAGAAAAACCATGAACATTGAACAACCATCTACATTAACATCTGTGGACCTGGTTAATCTATCTTCGAACCATATGTGCTTCTCACGAACGGACGAATATTCTTGTAAACTCGATGTGTTCAAGGATAGGCAATCGCTTTGCATTTACTACCCGCTCGAGAATTTAGGTCCACGAACAAACGGCACAAATATCAAAACCCAAAAACGTTTGACATGACATTGCCACAAACAGAAGACAGAATTTGAAATATCTTGGAAATTTCATCAAAAATCAATATCACATTCACCACAATATAGCACACCTTTGTTATATACTTTGAAAATAAGTCAACCACTGAACCGTGTAAATATAACGTTTTTAAATACAATTCGTATACAGATACTTACCTAGCACAATGTTCGATGAAGTAATATTTTTTGTGCGTATTCCGAAATCATTTTTGCGTATCATGGTTATTCAACTCATTCAATTAAATGTGTCGGGTCGGGTATACAATAATACAGCATGGTGGTACCAGCAAAAGAGGGATAGCAGCAACGGTTCTACATAAACACCATGTTTATCTCGGGACAATGTTGTGGAAAGTGTACGGATATTAAATATTTGAGAAGAGAAGACAAGCAAAACTCTCAAAATCACTCGCATGCCGTTTTCTAGAACACATTTTTTTGGTACTTATGTTGTAAATTCCTACATTTGGGCAGGACAGGACTGGTCATATGGGCCGATCGGATGGCCCGATTTCGCCCTTGCCTTTTTTTTCAGAAATACTACATTGACGTCACTTTTGCTCCTTACTGTCACTCCCGGCTAGAATTTGCTCCCCTTACTACGTTTAAGCTCTCTTTGAGCAGAATGCCCGAGGCGCCTCTTGGTAGCCAGTCCAGGCCTGGGTTTAAGTATTTTGTACAATGCATTTTTCGCATATTTATGTCGAGATGTTGAGATTCTTCGCTCTCCGTATTGAATTTACTGTACAGTAAATTTTCGAATTTTCTGATGTGGTTGATGACTACCACCCCATCACACCATTAGCTCAAACCGACTGTTAGTGCTTACTGGCTGCTCTGTGAAATAGAAATAGCAAAGCTCATTGCATACCACAGCATTATTGATTTTCATATGTCAGTTTCGACGATTTTATCTGACTGTGCCATTATAAGGTTGGAATTTCGTACTTTTGAATTG
>JANTFA010166859.1:0-19668 GCA_026413405.1 Phytosciara flavipes
CGTTGCCATCGATTCATACAGAAAATAAAAACTCTTCGGACATCGCCTGAAGTCTTCTTTTGTTCAGGAAACCAGTTACAAGAACCAATATTTGGCGTCCAGACTCCGGAAAAGAAATTTCCTTTTTTCTTTTGCCAAAGGAGCGATTTCAGTTGATTTTGGTGTTAAGTAGACGATTCCTCTTCATGTTTACTTCTTTGTACCTTTCTCATCATCCACAATTACAGCAATGGTAATGTTCCTCTTTTTCGGTTGAAGTTAATGACTTGGTTATGATTGAACAAACGGGTATGCGCGACCGGTTTCCATTTAATCCGCGCTATCTACGCTACCGTAATCAACTAATCAATAGCGAATTTCAGACAATAATTTATTTTTACACAATTACATTACATCAACACGAATAACACAAAATTATAAAACGAAAGATAACCAGGCTGCTATTAGTGCAGTTCCACCAAATGGAGCAACTTTTCGAGCCGATGGATCTCCTACGAAATCAATTTAAACTTAGAATTTGAAAAAAAAAGTTCCCTTTTGAATCTAACCTGTTAAACCGTAGTAATAGCACGATCCACAAAAGATAGTGGTCCCAATTGCCATCAGTGTTCCAGACTGCGGACAAAAAGCAACAACGTTAACAAAAATGTGGACGAAATTAAAAATTTTGAAAATTGTGTCAGTAATATGTGCACTGTAAAGCAAAACCGAAACGGTTAACCTTTATCATTTCATTGCACAAAAGCAATGAAATGTCATTGGCTCATCACCATAAAGATTAGCATAATGAGGTTTCAATGTTGCCTTTAAATAGCAAAAAACATTTTTAAATTATCTTACCACGGCGGGATATTTCGTCATTGATGAAGCAACTAGCCCAAATGTACCGAAAAAGTGATACATGCTGGCCGTTCTGAACGAATTTTTTTGCACTTCAGGAATGTTGTCGTTCATCATTACCACTAAATAGGTAAGCATCGTTTGTAAAGACAAATATCTGATGTCAAATAGTAAGCAAAAAAGTTTTACCATGAGCACCATAGGCACCAAGGCCAACAGCTATGGCTCCTGACAATCCCGCCAGTCGTATGAGCTGACGATCGAAGGAAAATATATTCTTGAAGATGTTAAATTTTGCCAGCGACACTTCTTGTTGTGCTTTTTTGACCACTTCGGTCGGAACTGGTGCACTACTCTTTCCACCGATTCCAGTCATTGCACTTAGGGTATCCAGTGCTCCTTTAAAATACGGACTAATAATTTGCTTTCCTTGGTCACACAGATCCTACATGGAAGCGAAACAGAAAATACGTTATCTCTTGCACGTAACTAAAATATCGAACTGTACGAATTGTATTATCACTAATCATTGCATCACGCACTCAACGTTTTCAAATGGGTGAATAATGACAGCAATAGGACAAAAATGCTTAATTACCGTAATCGCTTGCATCACTATCACTCTGACCAGCAATTACTGCACCGTTGATTTATTATTTTACTTAAGTAAATGTCAAGTCACAACAACTTTCTTCGAGAGGATTTTATAACACGAAAAGTTATAGAGACGATGAATGTTTGTATATATGGCGCTGTCATGCGTACTTAGCCATGTCCGCGATATTTTCATTCTTTGTAATCATTTCTCTGATGGCTTTAAAAAAAGTGTTACGGAGAGTCGGAAAGTCAATGTGGAGTTTCCTCTTCGCTAAAACTGTCTTTTCTCTGTAATAAATATTCATCTTCATTCAGAAATGTATGAAATCTGAAAAATGAATTGTATGTACTGCCACACCTCAGCTAGACCCGCTGTACAAATGTACGGATTTGCGTAAATGTACGGATTTGCGTAACATCCAGCTCGAAGTGTTACATATTTATACTTTATAAACGACCCCTAACAACGAAAATATTCAGTTACTAATTGTTGGATATTTGCAACAAAGGGTAGTCCTTATATTGTCACTGAGAAGTGCAAATTCGCATAGAAATGGGTAACATTGAGTTAGCGGAAAAAAAGTATCGTCACTAAGAAGCACTAATTATTATACATAGAGAGTCAAGTGCCCTGGATATTTCGAGAATTTTCAACATCCATACCGCATGATCCAGTTCGAGGATCTAGTAAGGCTTTAGAGGACAACTTAGAGCGCTTGGTGCACTTTTCTCCCATATTTTTTCCTCATTTTAATAGGCTCTGGACACAAAGAAACCATGTCTTCTGTCTGTACGAAATAAACGCAAAGTTCGGTGATTACAGTTTACTCCAGATTATGTTAGTGCTTGCAGCTAGAGTGCTATGTTTCAAAATACCAGGCGAAGATGATGAGATACTCCACGATTTTGCACATCATGATATCCTAAGTTGCATAAAATCTCATTTGTGTTTTGCTTTGTATACTAGATTTTATTGTTTAGAAAAGTTTTTACAAGTCAAACTCAACAAATGGAATCTTTAAGAAGCCCTCAAAAATCCCTTATTAAAAAAGAGAAATCGGTCAATTCACCCACAAAAATTTGAAATGTTCTCAAAAAAATTTCCAGTATTTTCTTTAGAGATGGCAGATAAATTGAATATTTTGAGTTTAATTCTTTTAGAGCCAGGTCCCTGGAGTTTGCAGTTTAGAAAATTTGAAATAATTTTTTGTTCACACGAACTATAATCGACAACTCAAATGAGACACATGTGTTTAAAGAATCTGTGTTAGAGCTGCAAAGACTATGCTGTTTCTACTTTGAACCATGCATGTTTCATAGCATTTAGTGCATCAACTATGCTGTGTCCAGATCAAAGGAGCAACTCAGCGATTTTTCATTTTTCAGTTTGAAAATAATTTCCATCGAAGATTTTAGATTGGACTTCTCTCAATAAAGCGAATAGGACAACGCTGGTTTCTGATCAGTATGTAGTTGTACGAATGACCGAGAGTGTGATGTAGGATGGAGCTGCGGTGGACCATGAGGAAGCTAAATCAAATTATGTTTCACATAACACAAGGGATGAAAAGTTGAAAAGTCGAGTTTTGTGTGAATTTTGTTGATGCAATGTGGAACTGAAGTCAACAATTACATGAAAGCGTGACCTTTCATTTTTATCCCGAGTTATATGTACAGAACTTTTTGCATGTTTCTGAGCTTTAACTCAATTAACTCAAAAGTATTTAACAAACCACTTTCGACCTTAGGAAGAGAAAAAGCATGTAACATAATATGTTGGTTTTCCCCTCGAAACTGTAGTTTTTCGTTCAATTCAACCAAAATCACCATGCAAATTTTGAACGCGAAAAGCTCAAGTCTCACTATTGACAATGCATGCAAATGCTATAAATGAACTCCATAGTGTAATTGCCTCTCCAACATTTTTATAAACAAAAAAAGGAAATTCATAAAGGTCCGTACTCGTTATTTATTTCAATCAATTGAACAAATCGGTAGATCTGATCGATTTTCTAGGATAACTCTCAACTTCTGAAGACCTGGTACATTCCCAACGGCGTAGAATGGACACTTTTTCATCTTTTCAAACCATTCTGTCAATAGCGGGAATTTCAAACTATCCACCGGCAGAACCAAACTCAAGGTACTGATCGTAGCTACGATGGCAATGTCTGCGATGGACATCTGAAACATTTAACTTTGTTAACTGTTCGTCACCGCCTTGATAACTCAACTTACATCCTTTCCGGCCACAAATGTAGTGAAAGAAAGGAAGGTTTCTAGCGATCCGTAACATTCAAAAACTTTAGCCGAATGCCGAGCCATATCAGTGAGCGTTTGAGCTATTATTTCGCTCATCAGATCCGCATCCTTTCGAAATAAATTCGTTCCATTGAAAAACAGCAAATCTAAGACTTTGATGCGGACCATCTTATCGGTAGGATACAATGAATCTGATGGTCCGAATTCTTCCGCCAAATAAATCAAAATTGCATGACTATCAGTGAGCACCAAATTGTTGTGTTTGAGTGCCGGTACCGTTCTGTTTGGCGATATCTGTTGATGGGTGAAAATGGATGAATATTCTTGTTTGTCTGGGGACAACATTTTTATACTTTGAAATATTCATCGGACCGATGTTCGCCTTTAAACAAATCGATAAACTTGAGTTCAACATCAATTTTCAACACATCGACTAGCATCAGAACACTCCGGACAACAGGACTTATGTCATCATAATATAGGATCGGTCTCGCGTTTTTTAGTTGATTCATTGTTGATCGCCAATCAATTTGTTTATGTGTCAAAAAAAATCACGCCGCAGATCATTGCAATCACTCAGAAGAGGAGTTCATCGGACAGTGAGAGAGGCAAATAAAGAGAGCAAAGCCATCAGAATGTAATGGAGAGCGTTCGTATCGGTATGTCTATTCATATACATACCTAAAACCGAAGCGACGACGCTATAATGAGATGGAACTTTACTTACAACCTGGATCTTTGTAACTAGTCAATTTTATCAAACACTCGTTTTCAATATAGATAACGCAAACAATCAAATTTATTCAAATTGTTCTGAAATACGATGAATCAATCAAATACGTGACTGTCTAATCGCTCCATTGTAACAGAAAACTCAAATCGGTGTTCGGCAAAATCTCTTCACCTTCTTCACCTCTGTAAATTAAGAAAACCAAAATCATCGAAAATTCTCCACGTAATCGAGACAAGTAGAAAAACTTACTTCCGGAAAAGTCTGCCATTAAACTCTCCCAACAAAACAGCCTTCTCTCCATCAACCAATAGGGCAGTGCCTTCCCGTAAACCTAATACCGGAGTGTCATTGCACTCGTGAAATTCCCTTAGTCTCGTCTCTCTCGTCTCCCCCTGATGAGTATTTTTCGGATCGGCATCCAAGTAATGGGGATTTATATTGAACGGTACCAGTTGGATAGCATCGAATGACGGCGGATAAACGATGGGCATGTCGTTGGTAGTTTTAATAGATTTCGTAGCTACATTCGTGCCGGCGCTGGATCCCATATAATGCAGATCACCATGCAAAACCCGTTCCCTTATTAAGTTGACCAAATTCAGTTCGTACAGTGTTTTCAACAACAAAAAGGTGTTTCCACCACCAACGAAAACGCACTGGGCATTCGTTACTGCTTCGATCTTGTTCTCGTATGTGTGAATCCCAGTGGTTTCATATCCTTGTTAACATAAGATCGTTGAAATAGAAATTTGTCGTATTTCCCATAATTCAAAAGTTACCGAACTCCTTGAGAGCCTTTCCTACTTTCTCAGTGTATGCATCGTGATCCCGTGCAGCATACGGAACGAACAGAATGCGCAAGATGTTATTTCTGATGAATCAGATAACCGGACTTTATTAGCTCGCTCATAGCGACGCATACATTTCGATTAGTCTGGAAGTCACTTACTTAGCACAAAAGTTGTCGATGTCTTGTCTCGCATGATGCAGAAATTCATGTCCATGGACCTTAGAAGACGATATTAAGAGCAGTTGACGGACTCGTTTCATGATAAAATACTTAATGAAGGCCTACTTGTAACTCAACAACAAGATTAATACTGCAACAATAATGTATCGTTTAACATACGGACTGCGATAAGAAAACAATCTGTTCACAGAACCAAGAGATAAACACCATTGTCATTCAATTATATCAAAGTATTGTCGTTTTAGTAAACATTTCAAAAAAAAAAACACAAAGACACAACATACGCACACAACCAGGGAGATGCGCGTGTTGAATGAATTGTCAGTATAAATTGAAAGAACGCAGTTCATCCATTCGAATCGTGGCGGTTTCAATGGTTATATCTTCACATCGAAAACGAGCTGCCCAAGGAGTACATTGATTACGTGAGTCCACTGACTACGTGAGTTGGTTCATTGACTACCTGAGTCCATTGACTACGTGAGCCCATTTACTACGTGAGTCCATTGATCACTTGATTATCTGAGTCTATTGACTACCTGAGTCCTCTGACCATTGAATATCTGTGTGCTCTGACCATTGACTACCTGAGTCCATTCATTATTTGAGTTCAAGGATCACTTGATTACTTTACTACCTGAGTCCATTGACCACTTGAGTCCATTAACTGAGTTTCATTGACTGAGTCTCCCTCTACACACCAATTTCCACACTATTTGAATGATGCAATTACCAGTGTTTATCTAATCCGACACGTCTTTTCTCTAGCTTCATTTATCGTTTTATCAATTTAGATCAATCAGGAATGGAAAGCTATGCGTCTCATATATGACAAGGCCATCCGATTGAGGTTAACATTTTATTATTTCATTTAGATTTCACAATATTGGAAACAAAAGAGTCTGCAAGTGATGATTTACAAAACATCCACCTCAGGCTTTGTTGTAACAGACGGTTCGTATTTCATGCACAGACGATCGAATTCTTGTTCCTTCTTTTCCATTTCCAGAACCAGACAACTGCTTCGATGGGAGTCCTTAATTTGAGATAGATAACGTTCAATGACCTGTAGGCAAACGAAAATTGTTGCGAATTAGTAAGACGAAGAAATATGGCCACGCGTGTCTCGCATTGTCTACGTACATCCTGATTTTTCTCCGTTTGTTGTGACAGCACAATCAGATTGATCAGCGTGTCGTAGTTATTCGGGTCCTTATCCAGACTTTCCCGCAATGCCTGTTCAGCTTCCTCATACTTTTCCTGGCCAATATAGCAAACAGCTTGACCGTTCAACAGCATATTGGTCGGAACGAATTTGTCGCAAAAGTCTTGGAATATGTAGTAGGCATCTTGCAGCTTCTCGCCGCCAATCTGAATGTTGAGCCAAGCAGTTGCTAATTGCGTTAATGTGGCATCGTCGTCCTTTTCCTGCATTTTGGCCAATACTTTCTTAGCCAAGTCGGTGCGATTCATTTTCAACAAGCACTGGAGTGTTAAGGCCAAACACTCCAAGTCGAATTGACCGTGAAGTGCTCTGTAATCAACAAGAGAAGAGGGAAACAAATTAAAAATGAACATGAATGACTACACGCTGCGGCATGAGATGAATTGGATCCATTGAAATGTTAGGTTGAGAGTGAGATTCAAGCTTTTTGTTTTTGTTAAACTCAAATTCTTTAAAGTAGCAAATATTCACTCAGCACAAAAAAAACTCTAATCCCACTAACAACCATGAATGTCCCACCCTTTGAAACTCAAATTCGTTCCTCAATTCTCTTCAAGTTGAAGAACAAATTTGTGTGACTCTCTCTTATCACTGATCAATGATACTCACTTCAAACCGTTCTCGTAAAGTCCTTCGTTATAGTAAACCGTTCCAGCAGCAACGCACCACATTGGACGATTGTCGTCATCGAAATTTTGCGAAAACTTTTCGTCAAAATACTTTACGATGTCATTGCGTTTACCCGGATTGGAAAAATATTCAGCGACCCGACGGACCGCTTGTAGCACATTATCTGCATCGATTTCATTTAACTTAATACCATCCAATACTACACGGTGCTTATTTTGCGCTATGTACGCTCTCCACATGAAGCAATCCTTTTCCACTGATGAGAGCTGGAATGGGAAGATAAAAATGAGAAAAAACGATGATTCAAGAGATGGAAGTTAAGGTAGGTCATGAGGCACAACTCGGATCTTGACAGTAACAATTGAGTGAATCATCTATCTTTAATGGAAGTTCGGTGATATATGTTCTCAGTGTGTGCCGAATTAGATGCCTTGATAAATGACCTGCAGCAGGGAGTGTAAGGTGCTGAACAAGTGATGCTATATTCAACATACCCTCGACAGTTTGTTGATTTCATTCAAACATTGTTGGTAAGCTCCAATGTAATAATATGTTTTGACTTCAAACAGTTCGTCAACTTCTGCATTTGCTGGGCGAGCCATGGTATGTTTCTTGGTTTATGATATTCGGAAAAGAAGAAATTAATTTATCGGCAGTTCAATACAAATAACATAAAAAGTTGTAACTTCTTATGACGTGTAAATATATCGGAACTGTCAAAACTCATGTCAAATATCGCGCGATGATAAAAAAAAAGTGTCGTGAAGGCAAACATTGGCTGTGTCGCTCACATCATATTTTTCTACCGGGAACCCAGCGCGGGGGAATACAAACTTCAAAACCGCTATTCAGTTTAATTTCTGTTATATTAAATTTTTAGATCAAGTTTTCTTTGTACTGCAGAGAAATGATAGCTAGATTTTGGTATCTTCTTATCATTTCTCTGTTGTAATGTAATTAGGCTATCATTTTAGTATTTTAACTATCTAGGATTCATTGAATGTAGCATCTAGATCACTTTGAGAGATTACAAACACGAGTTCTATGTTCTGTGAAGATCGTCTTATCTGAGCTTCTCATTCGGTGACACTAAAAATGTGTACTAAAAATACCAAACGCTTTTTTGAAAGAACAGGTTTAGACATCTCTCAGCTGGTCACGAAGGCTGTAGAAGGAAATTTTTAAGTCGCTCTCCCACTGGCTTAGAAGAGATGCGTTTTACAATCCAATCATCGGGGTTTCGAATTCACCATTAGGCATAATGCCGTGTTAAGCCAAAACAACGTATCGCATTGAATTTGTGCTTTAGAGAGCTTTAGAAAGCTTTGAGCTTCTTTTCAATTCCATTGGAAAAATGGGAAATTCCAGTGGAATACAAAAGAAGCTCAAAGCTCTTCATTAGCCGAGACACAAATGCGATACGTTATTTTGGCTTAACACGGCAGCATTGTATAGAGTCATTTTTCACAATGAATGTGTAGGACAGGTATGGCCAATCGGTCTATTTATCTTGAACATGCTCACAATTTATGTCAAAAGAATATTGAAATGAGTGCGTTTACAAAACCTCCGTGTCCTCCGGACATAGGTTTTGGCCATACCTGTTCTACACTTTCATTGATTTTTCATTTCAATTTTCAACTTAGTTTTAGAATCGCTTCACCTAAGATATCTTTATGTGCTAAATATTTTGTATGGAAAAAATTCACTGAACGGTTGAAACATTGATGCCTCCCGCCTTCGTAAGGGCTGAGGGGACCTCGTTCATATAAATTAGATTTTTGCGATTTTAGCTAATTCAGATGAGTTATGCCATAGCACTGCTTACTAGCATGAATTTAAAAAATATCCGGTGACTTGTGCAATCAAAATTGGCATTTCTTTCATCAGACAGAGACCATGTTTATTTCGTGTGAGTGAAACTATTAGTGAGTGTGAGTTAAGACTACATAGAAAGCTTTCCCCCGGGTCTCAAACGAAAAGGTTATGTAACAAAATCACACCGACTTGAGGTAGGGGAGTGAGCTAATGAGTCTCATCTCTGAGCATCTCTGTTCAAACAGCAATTTATGCATCCCTTTTTAGGCTAGGTTGCTTACAACAGGTTAAGACAACTCTGAGATGATCACGAATGCGGTGGGCGGTGGCACCCAAATTTTCTAGTGGTGACATCTGCACTTATGAAATTTTATATGACAATTCCAACTCAACAAAAGAAAATTATTTTCTTCAACCTTGTTTTTAGGCACTAGATGGGTGTATTCATATACTCGAGAGGTGACATGGTGGCGCTGATGCTAATTGTTACCTAAAAATTGCATGGAAAATGACAGCGCCATCATGCCCAAGCAGAGAAATGATACCTAGATGGCGTTGCATCTATCTGGGGTGCAACGCGACGCCATCTAGGTGTCATTTCTCTGTGCCCAAGGCTTATACACAAGGAGGTTGTGCCATATCCGCCATTTTTTCAGGCAAACGGTGTCACACCTCTCTCATACAAAAAAACTCACCACAATTAAGTTTGTATGGCGTGGTGAAATTTTTGCATGAAATGTGGTGTGGCAGCCGATTGCCTGTTTGGCAACGCATCCTATGTAAATAGCCTTGATCATGCCATCTCTCACAGAAATGTATAATCTACTAATACATTCCCCTTTGAGCTGCAAGTTCACTTCCATGTTTAATACCTGAACAACTTTCGTACGCAAAAAAGTGGCATTGCTATTTTCAACATAAAATATTTCAGAAAGATTCCTTAAACAATTATTTGATTTAAATGAGATTGGAATACAGTATAGGCCCCATCAAACATAAAGACGTCGGATTCCAAACAATGACGTTTGAAGATGGATTCTGCTTTTTGACTTTTGTTGTTGTTACATCCCAGCCAACAGTTATACCAATAAGAATCATAACCAAATGTCGGCAACATCCCAGCGGTAACTCATGAGTGAGACTGTGTGTGCTGTGTGTGTAACATATCACATGAATGGATATAAGCAACATAGTCCATGTTTGTCATACATAGTGAGTACACTCCTATATAGCGTGTCGCTCAGTTCACATACACATTCGTATTTATAAACAAAGTACAAACGTCAGTTCTTGTCGTCTTGTCGACATTGTCGAAACCATTTTCCAAACTAAACTTTAACGTGGTGAAAAGAAGGTGAAAAGAAGTATATAACTCAAAAAATAATTTTTTTCCCAATATCTTCTCCAAGTGTAAATCGGTTAATTTTTAAGTGCTAATTTAATATGAATATTGCAGATTCACATCCAAAAGGTAATTATTTGCCAAACGAAAAGCAATTATTTTATAATTTTTGGTATAACGAAAAAAATGGAGAATATTTTCACTTCAAGTGTACATCGAAGTGATTTACATAAAAAAAAAATTTCCGATGTGAGACGGCCATTTTTGATTGTGTGACCAGTATAGCTATGTTGTGTGAATTTCCATTAATTTTTTCTTTACTTCTCTCCTTCTGGCTAAATTCACAGATTTAGTATGGACAAAATCAAAGAGACGCAATAGTGTCGACGAATTTGCCGATGTTGCGCCGCATAAAATGGCCAAATGCATAAATGGACCAATATTTGTTACACTAGCTAATGAAAGTCCCGCTAGGAATTACGATTCGGAGGACTCAACATATGACAGTTTCCACGCACGTGAAACAGGTAAGCAAGTCGATGTTCGACTGAGAATCATTATATGCGGTCTCCATTTTTATTTTAGTTAATTTAGGGTAGGGAAACAGTGCCCAGTGTTTATTTCGTTGATGTTGTTGTTTGATTGAGATGGAATATAAACTTCATTCAGAAGGAGAACATATCCATCCCATATTATCAATATGTGCAACGTGTGAGTTATATGATGATGTTATATATAAAACGTCACACACATAGAAAATACGATGCTCCGACGAGAGTTATGCATAATAAAATTCCTGTTTCTTCTTCTCTTCATTATGTAAACATTAATCGCGGTTTCTTTACGAATGTGTTGTATGTAAAAACGTCTACAATGCAGAGTTTTTAGCAACATAATCGGAAAAATGCGGTGCATTGTGTATATCGCTTGGCTTGGGTCGTCTCGGTTCTTATCAATGTGGCGATGTAAATTCCCATACGGACGTTCTGTTGATAAGCTCATCCCGAAACAACAAAGCCGAAAAAAAACCAGACCTTTAATTGAACTTGAAATATGATTTCCCCATTCCAAATAAGTACTATGCATGAACGTGCAAAACACAGGCCGTAGTGTGTATATATGCCCGATAGACATGTGAGTTGTGCGAATAAGTAACACAAATATTGCGCATTCAAAGCGAAATCTTTTTGTTAGCTTTAATTAGAGTCAGGGACTATTTTTTGAAAATTAATATTCCCGGAAAAGCCGAACGCAAACCTCAAAGGCATCCCCGATTGAATTGCTCGGTAAAATTGTATATGGCAGTGAGGTCAACGGAAATTTTTTTTTTTTGTTTCAGCGGGGAAAGAATGTTCTTGACACTAAAAATAGTCCCTGATTAGCGTCATAAAAATTACTGAATGGAAAAACTCGAGTCGGTTGTGCACGTTCAAACATGTTTTTGAATTTGTATACTACTTCTCCGTCGTCGGTTGCTCTCTATCGCTCTCTTCATGAAATATTCCGTACGATCACAATTTTCTGTTTGTGTGATTCTCTCTCGCACACAATATTTTGATTATTAATTTTCAATAAGTTGTTTACGTTTCGACTGAAAAAATTGATTTCATTAGAGGAATGGGCGGAATTTTTTTTCTTGTTAATTGATTTCCTATCGACTACGTTGCATGTTTGCAAAATTTGAATGCTAATCGAAGTCACATATAGCAGAGAAAATTCTTTTTATGGAACGAAAACAGAGTTGAGTTAAATGTTTGTCTCTGACAGTTCGGCGTTCTCCTTGTAGGGAACACATTTTTCTTGACTTATTCTCAACATTGTCCCTGACTTAAAATAGGCTTTGATCGATGAATTGTTTTTTTTGGTTCTACTTCGTGGCAATGAATGTTTTGCAATTACGCAAAAATAATAATTTTTTTTCCGAATTAATTTGTTTGCTGTGTCATCAGCAAAATGTCCACAAATATAAAAGTCAATTCGTTGTGCGCGACGCTGTGAGGTGTTCATTTAAAAACAAACCCGAAAAAAATTTCATCGAATGCGACACGTTCAGTCATGCAACGAGTCATAATGACTTATTCAAATTTGGAAATTTTATTTTTAAAATTTCTTGTTTTGCAGTCGTCGGTTTGAATGCGTGGTTAATGTTTATCTTTTGTCTGTTTTTAAATTGGAAAATATTTTTCATCGATAATTATAGGAGGATGCTCAGACTGGGACGTCTGTTTTGATATAATATGAACAATTCATGTATGCTCCAATGAGTTATCACACATTTCGAGGGGAACATAAACGGTTCGACACGTTGCATTCATATACAGAATTGATAATTTAATCAATCAATGTTACAGCCTCAGCTCAATTCGTTTGTTGATAAACTTTTTTTTGTCGATGTCATTTTTTGTTTTCTTTTTTTCAAAGCTTTGCTCAAACGTAGTTTTAAGGTAATCAATCACCAAGTCCAAGAAAAAAATTCACTTCCATACTTTGCAAATTTGCGAGGGGGAAAAACTAGACAAGATCATGTCCCATGCCATTCATTCGTTCTGTCAAAACCATGCCGTTTTCCTGCAGACTTTAGAATTTACTGTTTTAGTCAGCATACTACCAGACCACGTGTATATTATCAGTCAAGTACGCTAATGTTACTAACTTATCGGTTCGACTATTTCAATGTGTAAACAAGTCGTACAGTACAACAAGAGTAGATCGTTTGATCAAATTCTTTATGCTTTTATGAGATGATTTCTGAAGAGAATAGTAGTTTGCTCTGGAAGCTGAGAAAGTTATTCATTACATGAGGGAACAATTTTATGTTAAAAGCAAACTCACAAGTGAGTTTTGGAGCAAGAAGCTTCAGTTCGACTGTTCGACAAGGGTAGAGTTTGTATGTAATCTGAGCCGAGGGCGAGATATCCAAGTTCACTTGTCGAAAAACAGTTAGGTTCCGAAACAACTTGCTCAATAGCACACAAGTGAGTTCGCTTTTGTCATAAAATTGTTTCCAAATTAATGAATTACGTAGCAGCATCCGATGTATTCTGATTTACTGTCTGCCGCATGCGGAAGTTGAATTTCACATGAAAAAATCATGAAAAAAATGTTCCACATTCTGGTTTCCGTGATCGTTATTTTGACTTCGGCTCGGGCGGTCGGCTCGCCACACGTTTTTCGTCTATTGTGTCACTCGATTTGCAGAAAGCACGATGTGCAACATGTAAAGATGTTTTTTTGCACAAGTTCTAAATCAATATTCCAAACTTAGTGCACAAGATGCGGAGAGAGAGAGAGAGAGAGCAACAGCAAAGAGAGTCATTCAATTTTTACTTATCTAACTGCCTTGGTGTCCTTCCTGTTCCCTTTTTCTATCCTCGAACTCTTCAATTCGTCAAAAAATCACCAGATTCTCTTTACTGGAAGTCAAGGGGTTTACGCCAAAAATAGCAATGTAACCAATTTCCATAATTTTCTTCAATTCCAATTCTTTTTAAATCGAGTAGCGGTAGCCCTCTGGTTGACTAAGCCTCAGATAAATAATTCCTACTGTGATAGATTTCCATAATTTTGAAGAGGTCGCAGGAAGCCTTTTCAAAAATTCGAAGAAAATATTTTTGCACACCACCCAACATTTGGAATGGGAAATCGATATTTTAAGCCAAAAAGATTTAAAACTACCCGGCGAGCATACTCTACAACCGAAAATTGAAACTAGATTCCATTCGTCGTCTCGTCTGTACATAATAATTGAAAGAATTTCAGGGTAATAAAACTAAATCAAATCAATTGAATCATTGAATGACATTATTTGAGTAACCTCTAAGCAATGAATATTCATTAAAATGACACAGTTGACTGTTGTTGAGTCTCGACAAAAAGAAATTTTAGTTTGGGTCGAACGCTGATTTATTTCCTCCGCTTTATTAGGTGTTTTTTTTTAATGTGGAATGTCTGATGGTTTGATGGGTACAATTTATATTGTGTGAGCATGAAATAGGTTTCTATTTTTTCGCTTCCCCAATGTATACCTAATGTTTTCTTTAGGTTTTGTAACTGGCGGCTTGTTCCTATATTGGAATGTAAAACATTAGAATACATTTTGTTTATGGTTTAAATTGTTTATATTTTATCAGTGAGTGTGATTGACGTTGCATATGTTTTAATTTATACCGGGAAATGTACGATTAAAACAGAACCGACTAGTGTAAGCGAGAAAGCGACGGAATTTATACGGAAGCGGGATAGAAGTGAAATGAATATTTTTTAAACGAAAGAATTTACCGGGCTGAATAATTTGGGATCAATGATGGTCGTCGATCAATTGTTGACCATTTTTCAGCATTGCAGTGAGCGGTTACCAATAGTTTTTTGGGGTAAATGAAAAGTGATTTTGTTCGACATTGAATGGGATAATTTGAAAGTAGCAATACTCCAAAATGTCCTAGATTGTGGGAAGTATCTGCGACTTGAAAGCATCAAGAATATTTGGCGGGTTGGTGAAAAAGAAAAAATTAAACATTTCGTTCGGAGAGAATTAGTTTCCTATATTTAGCGGCGTAGATGGGTGTAGAAGAAAAGCGAATGAAAAAGGTCACCTAGAAAAACTACCTCCAAGGACCACATTCCCCCTACTAATTGATATTAATCATAAAATAGCATCACTTCCATGGAAGAAACCAATCGAAGACAAATTTTTTGTATGGAATGGACATTATTGAACCAAACAGAAAATGGTAATCACACAGGCTCAAAAGTTCCAATCGATCAGGATGAAGCGCCAAGACGATGAAGTATATAATCGGAAAGCCCACTCATGAGGCATACAGAACAAAGAAGCATCGAAAGTTGCTGAGTTCTGACGCTGACATAAAACACACACCGATGACATCAACTCAGAAGGAGTATTAGCAGTCTGTCACACAGGACTGACTAATTTTCAACAGTTTCAATCATCATCGTTCCCACCAAATACCAAATTCGAAGAGAAATGGTCAAACGTTCGAATACGCGTGTCGGTCGAATCGTGGCTCCATCGCTCGTTTCAATTTGCATTCAAGTTTTATACGGAATTCTGAATTTGCTTTTATCTAATCCCATGTTGAAATTCACGCATTGGACGAACGTGGATTCAAGGTATCTCTTTGCTTCAAATGTTAACGGTAAACTAAAACTTGGCATTAACTTGAATGCTTCTAACCTCTCTCCTATATCTAACCATTTTCTAAAAACTAATCCAAAAATTAATCAACTCGTCCCCCTTCACTACCACCGTACGTACATGTTTGGAACAAATTTGAAGCGTTACAATGTCACACCGTTCAACTAATTTTCATCGTTTCATTTTATATGATTTTCACGTTCCGTGAAAATTATATTAGCTGAACGCGATGAATATGTCGTCTTATCGAAAGAACAAAACGGTCAACAATTAAATCGCTTCGATTTGGACGAAATTGTATGCAAATTTTCCAGCAATTCCAGGCAACACTAATAAGTTGGTCGGTTTACCAACTCGACGATGTGCACAATTAACGTTTAATATGGCAAAGGTCAACAGCAAAGTATAGTCACGACCCGCAGTGTATGCCTATCATTCTCGAACAAACATGGAAGAAAGTCGTCTACCAGTGAAATGGGTTACTCAAAAATGGACATAAAACCCTTGGCTTGATGGTGATGGAATCTGTATCGCCAAAATGGACATGCACGGAACATGAGTTGCTGCCATGTGCGTGTGGAAGCGAACGGTCGCAGTTTTACGATTTCACGGGAAATACATTCAGCTGGAGCTAATCATTTGTGCTATAAGTAAAAGTGTCAAGTGTCAAGTGTGAAATCATGTGCTTGTTCTGTTGTGCTATGTTTTGTTTAATCATATCACGATGCAATCAAGTGCCTAGTTTAGTGCATTTTGTGTGTGTGTCGTGCTCAATTTAGTGATATCATCTCATATTTCTAATCGTTTTCCCTATTCCACAACAGCACTTCATTAGCAATTGATCTGTTAGGAAGAGACTGGTTGAAATTTTAAATTATTGCAAAGAGGCCACACGCGTAATTTTCAAACGAAAGAATGCACTTTTTGCCGAATCAATGCACTGTCAAGCAACGAAGCTGAGAGTCTGGTAATTCTATTTGACTTACTTCAATCGTACCAATGCTGCTTGACAGTGCATTGGTTGAATCAATTTCAATAAATGAAACGTCCTTGCCTAAGGTTGATCGATTCACATTAATTGAGAAGTTTTCTGATGATTTCCCGGTTTCGTTAGATTTTTATACACATGTCTGTAAAGCAAGAAAAATGAACAAAAATTTAACAAATGAAGTAAAAGACCTCAAATCGAACAAAACAAAATACTTCAAACAAACGAAGTAGCAGATTTGCCGAATATAAAATCGCGATAAATCTACCGTTTCCGATAGATCAATTTGATCTGTAACTGTGTATCAAAAGACATTCTGTGGGCATCACCAGTCTCATCCTAATAGATTGCCCATCAACTTAACGCCCTGGCTTATTGACAGTATTTTCTGATAAATGTAGAATGTTGGACTTCTTTCATTGGATTCAAAGTTTGCATTTTTCTCAAATTGATACCTTAAGTGAAACTACAAAGAAGAAGAAAGAAACGACGTTTTGGGTACGCCGTCTTTTCTTGTCAATTCATTTTATGGCGCAATAACCATAATCTTCACAGAAGAGAAATGCCGCGTCGTTGAATAATTTCGTAGTACACACTGAAACCTGTACGCTCATGTCGGCAGTTTCGTAATGCTTGTTATCTAAAGAGCTGTAAATATTATGTCGACTCAGTTGTTCTTTAAGTGGATTTGATTGAGAGATTAAAACAACTGATTTTCGGCTCGATGTTTGAATGCTTCAAGGACAAAAATTTCGTTACACTACAAGGACCTTCAGAAATCTATGTCGTCAATTCTAATTAAATTACGACAAAATTCTCAATCACATTTTAATTCAATTGGAAATTATTTCTCAGCTAACTTGGGTTCATCTTAATTCATTAATTAATTCGAGTTGTTTAATTGCACTTTCATCTTTTGCTGCGCTAACGATAATCATGAAAAAAATCAGTTGATGAAGAACTCATTGGCTTTAACAATTTATTTACGTTTGAATTCCTAAACAATTTCGCTCCGAAACCAATTTTATTTGATGTCATTAGACGATAAGTTGAGCCAGATCTCATGGGAGTTTTGTTAGTGTTTTAATCTGTTTTTATAAGGACAGAACCAAGTAAAAAATTGAACTAATGTTTTTGAAACAATAACAAGGTTTTCCACTTGGCCACCACTTGGAAAATCTGATGACTGGCAAAAATGTCACTCAAGTCACATAGAGAAGAAGATGGTTAAAGGTAAGACATCATTGCACAATGTTTGTACATTTTACATATAATTGTAATTCGCGTAATAAAATGAAATAAAAATAATCGAAAACTTTGATTGAATACTTTTTTCCATGCACACAAATTGTAAGTATGTTACGCCCTCCTTTTTCCGTGGCTACCACCATCGCGATCTCTACTTCGGAAGTTAATTTTACTTCGTACTTTATCTAGCTAACAACGATCGTTCCGAGTAGTTTTCCAATTAGGTCAGAATATGGTTTCTTATCTGCCTTTCGTATTTATTTGTTTTTATATTTAGGACATAAAGTGAGGAGATGTGTTACCTTCTGACAAAAGATCACATTGATGGGTCGTCATTTTTTCTTGACTTTATTTTAAACAAAACATTTATTTAAAAGAATCAGACATTTCTTTACAAAATTGCTGTTTCAGGGTATTTTAAGTAATTTTAATGTTCAACATTTTTAAATTTTATTTTTTGCTTTACTCTATTTGGGTGTTGTGGCTAATGTTTTGCCATCTAGGTATTATTCATCACTTTTTACAATAATTTCCAATTGCACCAAATCTCATAGCAAAATATTGACGTCTTAGATATACGCTGAAAGATTCAGAATCGAAAGTAATAAAAGAGGATTAAACTAACGCGGCTTTGAATTGTTCCATTCATGATATTCTCCTCATACAGTCATTTGCGTTGGCATTTGCTAAACGAAATATGTGAATTGGACCTCAAACAATTTCTCAAATCAGAAACATGTCGGTATTCAATTTCCCTTGACTGTATCACGCAATCATTTGAATATATTCTTCGAATCATTTGCTCATCCGATCATTCTCTTCAAAAATGTAGAAAGAATGTCTGGATACGGTTGCTCATAATTCTAGTGGCACGTTGCATGTGCTGGCAATGTTTTTTCTTATAGAATATCACAAAATTCACCGGAATTTTGCGAAAATGTCCGAAGTAACGTGGACAGCCGTCATGCAAAAATGTGTTGCACTTGTCTGCATTAACATTCTCCCAGTTATGTAAACCCTTCAATTTCACGTCAAACTGACAGCGTCTAGTAATGTGAGGATCAATATTAGTATACTTCAAAATAAACCCTCCCCAAAATTCAATTAGTAGTTCCATTCATCCTTTTAATCTAAATTAGACCGCTACACCACTGCTGCCGTACTTTTCAAAAGAAATACATCGACCGGTTTTCAAAACACAATTTTTTTGTTAGATCCGGTCGATGCGCTTCTTTTGCAAAGCACGGCAGACTGGAACAGTGCGTACGTTTAAATTAGAACCAATTTTCACGTTCTGATTTTGCATATGCAAGCTAAAACCATAGCTAAATCAGTGATACGTGTCTGTAGAAGGCGCAATAACTCTTCCAGTTGCTTGATTGTCTGTACTATGGAATATGACCGTTTCAGGATATAGAACATGTCTATGCAAGACTGAAATTCCTCTTACTGTTTACTCAGTTCATTTATTGCAGTTACTCATTTCAATAATACCCGGCGGTCTTTGTTCGTGTCCAGGCATGTCATTACCGACTTGAGATCCAGCAATTCCTTTTGTTTGAATTTTTTTCTCGCTAAAAATATGCAAAAATTCCTTGTAAAACGGTTAAAGGAAAATAAATCCTGCAAAACCTGAGACTTTCTACCTGAAAACAAAAATGCTTTCGTCATGTCCTATATAATAATGGCGCTCTTAGCGCAGGTATAGAATTTTCTTGTTTTGGTTTGGACCGACAAATGTGCAAATGTACACCATATGGGTCAACCTTTTAACAATTTTAAAACGAAACAAAAACGAAGAATTTTTGTTTTGACGAAAAAAAAACCTCCGACGCATCCTCTTTATATTTTCTAACCATT
>JANTFA010166970.1:0-19663 GCA_026413405.1 Phytosciara flavipes
GGCCAAGGACCGGAAAATTTGATGAACTTCAAGAGGTGATATCTCTCACTAGGTGAATGTTAATTCTTAGATGAGTGTATGCCCTGATAGAGGGTGATCATACCTTTAAATTGATACCTCACATGCCATGGTAGTGACCGGTTTGGGAAATTTATTCAAGAATTTAGTGAATGTTGTCCCTCTACTCGAAAGCAAAATTTCGATTTTAGTAAATCCACAAACTATGTGGTTTTTGATGTCTCTATGGCTTCATAAGTATGGCTCGGAACAGGTCAAATTCAGATCAATTCAGATCAGAGCTTGAAAGGTTCTAATTTCCATCGACTCAAGCTGAACACTCTGAAATTTTTAGGATTCAATCTTCAAGCATTTCCCAAAATATATTTTGAAAAGAATTCGTCACACTTCTATGATTGCTCTCAAAATCATCTAAGAAGTTGGAAAAGCATGATCAGATCACAAGATTAGATCAACATTAGATTTCCATCACCATTGTGAAATAACAAGATTCCAACCTAAACACAAATTGAGAAAAGTTCAAAAAATGGCCCAGGAAGATTTCACAGTATTTGCTTAATTCTTTGGTAAATTGGAGCTTTCTTTAACCCTGATCTGAATTCGACCTGTACCGAGCCCTATTCATAAGTATCAAACTAGGATAAGAAACACGAAAAACCCGTCCACACTTATTATATTAATCATTTTTGGATATCTAGTGCCCATTCGACTTTTATGCTACTTCAGTATATTGTTACTGGGGCTACTTTAGTCAATAATAGTTGCATACAATCAGTGTGGACGTGTTTTTCGGATTTCTCATCCTAGCTTTATACTTATGAAGCCATACAGACATCATACAACGATAACCTCTAATATACGTTCACTGTGTATGAGGACTTTTCTTAAAATATCTATTTTCTTCCGAGTCTCTTCTAGTGACAAGGAATATTATTCAGGTCTTCCGTTTGCCTGGAATGACTTACTTGTCCTCACTTTTCAGAAAGTGCCTTAGTTTATTATACTCCGGGACAAACTGAATCGATTGAATACAACTTTCTGTTTATGTTTTGAAAATTTGAGCATAGAATTTGCTCTGGGAAAATGTTTTTCTGGCCTAGACGAGGCATAATTCGTGTTCTGTCAGGGAAATGATAGGAAACAAACGAAAATTGTCCAAGTTTATCCTTACTTTTCTACACAATTACCCTAATTAGGACAGCTGGCAAACTATCGGGAGTCCTTACTTCTAGTTGGTAGCTGTAAATTTGCACATCAGCAAAAAAGCCTGTTGTCTGACTCTCTCTACAGCGTTCACATTCAACGCAACACCGTGCTTATTTATCCGAATTTAACCTTCTTATCGAAATGTGAAGGAGCATTTGAACCAGCACAATTCGATAAAGAGTTTCCACTTCCAATTTAAGGTTTAGGTCGAACGATAAAAGTGATGTTCATAATCTCCTTGTTGAAATTAATAATTGAAAAATTGCACTGTGTACTCAAGTGGGTTGAACGACAACTCATGTCGACTATCAAAAAAAAATGGGAAGAAGGAAAAAACATTCAGGTGTAATGTCCGAAAAAGCCATCATGCTTGACGCCAGCGAAATGTGTGTGTTTCAAATTCATGTTTAACATGAACTCATATCGTTACATATATATGCATCGAATGGAAGCTACATATGCGTGCATACATTTTCGGTAGATGAGTCGATTTCCCCTCATTTTATTCACACAAAAAAAAAGCAAACAACAACAAGAACGTACATTTCACATTATAATGTTGAATACTCACCTACAATATGCAATGGCACGACTGACTCATTTCCGTTAACCTCAGTGAAAAGAATAAATTTCCACCTGAAAATGGTGTATTTATAACAAAAATGCAATCGCGTTTGTAATATACACAGCGATACATTTCAAGGTTATAAAGGGACGCACATCCGAATTTTTGGTGCGGTTACCGAGTGTTAGAATGGAAAATGCTAAATAAAATGAAAATTTCGTAAATTCCGCGTGAATGTCTACTAATGCATTCAAATTTTAATGTGTATCCGGTGCTATATACTACTACCAAATAAGTTTTAATTTTGAATGGTTCCGTACATCATCAATATAATTCAAGGTGGCATATTGATACGGTATAATTTATCCATCAAACGCAATAATAAAATGGAGGTGAGTGTTAAAACCATATATTTTAACCACCGTCTTTGTCAGTGGACCATCACTCCGTATAGGAAACAATAACTTTTTTGGGCCGTCAAGCGGAAAGTCTTTCTCTTGCGTCTTTTTTTTTGTTTTCATTTGTGATACATTTTCTGAGTTGGTTTTTATGACTCGAATTTGTGTAACAATTTCATAATAAAATTCCGTTCTTTTTCACATTTGGTCATATAACCCGAAATATAAACGTTCCTGTCGGGTAAATTTATCCGAAATACAAAGTTTATGACTCTACCTACATGTGACCGAACATTTTTAAAAACATTTTACTTACCATCTCTGACATCCGACCGATAGAATATGCTTTCTGATCTAACAGCACAGATTTAACTTAAAACGAAGGGGAAACCCATAAAAAGCAAAAAGGATCAGGAAAATCGAAAAAATCACAAAAATCACCTTTAGGGTGGGTCAGGTCCCTTGACCGACAGCTATGATTTTGATCCTCGCGATCATTTCATTTAATAATTTCAATTTTATTTTATTTTGCCATTATCAAACCTCCGAATCCTCCATAGAACAGTGATGTTTGTATAAAAATCTATTCACTTTTATAGTCTACGAAAATAGTAATTGAACACTTATCATCTGTGAGATCAAAAATCGACGATATCGTAAATTTTCAATTGGGTTGAAGAATTTGTCCAATTCATTTTTATACGATGCACATCCTTCCCAACCATAAATGTTCGATCAACATGTATCAAAGCTTTTCAGGCGACTTTAAATCATTGTCCGGTGAATAACTGCCTCGCTCTGCTCTGACCGCAAATCCAACATTCGTCAAAGTTTTATCGTATCCCAACATAGTATCGGAACTCGTGTAAATTACGACCCCCGCTTCGCTCGGGCTTACGAGTTAAAAGCAGAGAGGACGCAGCGTTTGTGACTGCGATAACATCTAAATCCTTCATCCGACATGACCCATTTCCTTCTTGGCCTCAGGATTTCAATATCCCATATGGGGAACTAATCAATATTGGTGGGCTTCCAACTACTAGACTGAGCTCCCCAAATGTGAATAACTAAACAGCCGCACATAAAAACCGAATCGAATGTGTATGGAAAGTGTCGTTTATTATTGTGCACTGACTGCATGAAATACAAGCAAAGGTTGCTCATAAGAATGACAAAAAATAAAAGGACAAAAATCGTACCCTCAATTTGCCACTACAGTCGTGGAAATCTGAAAAAGACGATGCTTTTTTCATTCCACACTTTGGTGGATTCTTCTTGTGGGTTGGTTAAAACTTATCCAACAAATGAGAATCTAGAATTTTTTGTCGGCATTTCGCTGCAGTTCTCCATATCAGACGTTTCTCTTTCATTTCAGTATCTATGATACAGACGTTCAGAATACACAGAAAATACAGAGAATACATCGCTACGGCATTGTCATTAAAAAACATAGAGATTGAAATGGAAAGTGTCACAGTAGCTCAATTGAGTAAAGCAAGATTGATTTTTCATTTCGATTCGTATGAAGTTCATACTCAGTGCAGAAGGGAAGGGGTGGAGATTTCAACCAGTTGGATGTCATTGGATGTCTAGTTGTCAAGGGTTGAATTCTGGTGTCGCAGAGTAACGGAGAATATCAGAGCTTTTATGGAAGTACGATACAATGCGGGCTCGAACTTAACTTGGATCGACTGCTAGATCGATTAAAAAAAATCACGAACAAACAAAGTCATGGCACAAAACTTTTCGAAGTAGCTTCCCCCTCGACTTAAAAGGTTTTCCACGATTCACCTAACCTGCGTATAATCCTTTCGATACTTAATACTTCAGCGTAATACGTAAATAATCTCCTAAGCCCGGGTAATATGTTTACACAAACAAGAATGTTTGATCGTAAATGAGCTGGAAAAAATCTGCAAAATATTCATGATCGTATCACTTTTATAAGCGTTAAGAGCGCGCACGTGCTAACATATTTCTTTTGTTAAACCTTTTTTTCTTCACATAACATTTTAGATGTGAAGTTTGTTAGACTTTGTACGGTGAACAGATTTTGTAAGATACCATCAAAAAACACTAAGCGGATAGTTTGTGAGGAACATAAAACAGTAATTTTGGCTAAATGTGAGAAAATTGGACTGCGTGAGTTAATGACAAAATGTTTTTTCTTTTTCTTTCTTTCGTATTGTTACTGTTTTTCGGTGATTTAATTCTCTTGTGTTGTTGGTAGATGTTGTTGGTAGATGTTATAAAATGGTAACATTTTAGTCATCATTGAATTCTGTCTTCACTTGTTCATTTATAAACGCTCTGCGATAGAACCGAAGACGATCGATGCGCACCGGTACCATCGCCAAGCCAACAATAAAATGTGAATTCGATTTAGTGGGTGATATTGATGAGAAAATGTTAACATTTTTGTACAACGGCTTGAGATGTTCGGACCGAAGATTTCTTGAAACTCGGTTCGAGATTCTGTTTTAAAGTGCGACCAGGAAGACGCCGGCTCGCGCCAGGCAGCCCGAAAAAGAAGAATTCACTTTCAAGTCAAAATGTTTAGCTAAAAAACTCATCCATTCATAACATATAGCACTGCCCATTAGCATGAGCATTAGAAATATTCGGAGGCATGCAATCGAAAGAGGCATCAATTTCTTTCGTTAAAAGTTTGAGTCTGAGTCAAAGTCAAAACAGCACATGCAAACGTTCACGCATACACGGATGAAGGCTTTTTGACGTTTCAAATAAGAGTATTCATGCTAGTAGTCAGTGCTATGTTAACAGGCAAACGGAAAATTCTGACATTTCTACCGCGAGCAATGAAGAGACTTACTTATTTATCAGAAACTGCAACATTTGCGATGACGATTTACTCAGATACAAAATTACGAACAACCAAGTCGATTTTCAAAAGAAAAAGAAACTTCGAACAGTCCACTGTCTTTTCAGATTGGTTTTTTTGTTGTTCGTTCCCTCGTTAATAAAATAATCTCGTCTGTCCCGTTGATACACATCGTTCAAAATATGTAATTTGTCGAAAGCATCACTCATTGTTCTAGATCTGTCGTCAGATAGAAGTATTGTGCGTCATGCAAAGAAACTTTATGCGAAAGAAAAAATCATAAGCAACAAATTACCGTAATAATGTTACTGGTCAAAAGGCCTATCAAGCACTTTATCTTAGCGGAAAAGCAGTTGCATATCTCTTTGTGTTTGGTTAAAAATATACATCGAACATGGCCATGTCATGGCTGTAATCAACAAAGACGACAGTGTTAATGAATAATGAGCTCTTTCGCTAAGGTTCATGTTGAAACAAAATGTAAACCGACCCATGATGTGCTGTTTCGCTCTGTCGAAAATTCTGAATCGAATCGAATGGGCTAGAGTGGCATATCTAAACTTTACTATTTGAAACTATTCTCTTTATAAATGGTCAGCTGTACTAGATTAAAACACAATTGTCAAAATATCATCTGTTACCGTCAGCAACGATAAAAATGAGCAATAATCTTCGCGTAGCGTGATTTTTTATAGTAAACTGAACGTTCAAACAATTGAAGGAAAAGATTCTGCGTCACAAATTAAATAAACAAAATAAGTAGCAGATTTAATCATTGCATCGCGATATGTTCGTCGTTTCTAAAAGCTTTGTAGTTCTTAGTCTTAAAAAGACCAAGGATTTATAACGAAAAGTGTCTGATGCAACAACTCTGGAGGAAACGTAATTCTCAAAATAGGTTTGGTTTGTTGGATGGTGAGCTATTTTACGAGAATATTCAGAAATTCCCCACTCTCTCCTTGAAGACCTCACCTGTTCAACAAAATCAAAACGGCACGTAATCAAATATCATTTTGAGAGAAAAGGGGGTTGTGACCCCAACCCAATTTTTCTGGATATTTCTAAAACAGGAATACAACACCTGTTACATAGAAATGGTGTATTCCTGTCTTAGACCCCTTAAAAAGTATGAGGGTCTTACGCTTTCACTCTTACGTTTGTAACACGTCGAATTCGAATCCCTGAGTAAGGGCAAACCCCTAAAACAGCCGATCCAGAGGTATACAGTCAAATTAGGACTATTTCCAAGTTGAGGTTTGTCGCATATATTATCGACAGTATTGCTCGTACAAAAATTATGAATCGTGCAAATGTAAGATATTGAGTACACCAATCAAAAAGTCGGGTCATGGGCTCGGCGCTCGGATGTTAGAGTGAGTCTTAAGTCAAACTACTCGGCCGTACAGTGAAGGTAGAGTTTTTCGTCGATATCTCGAGTAAATCTCATCCGTTTTTTTTTGTTTTTTTTTTGTTCGAAAGGTAATGACAACCGTAAAGCGGTTATACTGTTTTTGGTGAGCTAGGAAAATGGCCGCCAGCCGCTATTTTGTATTTTAGTGTTTTTTGCCTGTACTTCGAGTAAATTTCATCTGATTTTCATGATTTTTTTGCTTGAAAGGTTGTGATGGCCGTAAAGGAGTGGAAGATCCTCGACAGAAATGTAGGGGGCAACTATTTTAATAAAAAAGCGGTAAAACTGTTTTCGGTGGCCTAAGAAAATGGATACCAGCCGACATTTTGGTTTTTTAATTTTTTCTGATCTCTATGACAGTCTTTTCTTTTCTTATAAAACCGTATTTGATCAAAACATTCCATTGTGTCTATTGAACAGTACATCGAAAAGAGAGCTGTTAAAACCAATAAACCACTAAATACACCCCCTAAATGGGGGCTATGCCTCACTTTTGACTGAAAAAGTGCATACTGATCGAGTTATCAGAGATTCTAATCTGACGACAGCACTGAAAACGCGTGACGCCATTTATGTACGACTCCTAATGGTCACCACAAACACCTAATGGGACATTGTTTCCATCAAGTGTTACCATTTAGCATCGTAATAAACCAAAATAGATTTCAGTTCTATACAATTTTCTGCTTCGGAAAAATAGATCGATGAACGATAAATAATGAACAACGCCTGATTAATGTTAACGAATTTTTCAACCGTGGACAACGTTCAAGGCAAAACTTGTTTCATTAATAAAGCGTGCAGAAAATGTAAATGTACACCGTCAATGCTAATGCAAGTAGCACTTAAGTTATTCATACTCCAAATAGCAAATAAAATTATAATTTACAAAATTAGCAAAAAAAATGGATTCAGTTCCGAGTAGAAAGAAGTGCAGAAGAAGAAGAAGAAATAGATTTAGGAACCAACAAAAAAAAAAACACTCCAAAACCACTCGTCGTATGTGGTGAGCTCTTTCTCCGTTTAAATTTCAATTAAATCCAGAAGGAAGACAATATAAAACGAAAAGAAACAAGTTCAAACATAATTCGTAGGTATAACGAGTAAATTACATGTAATTTCCTTTATAATTTCATCAATTTAAAAATTCGTATATCGAATGAACGAATTCGCCATTGTTTAAAAATTTTTTTTTTGAACATAACAAATGTCTCCTCAATTTCATTTGGTTCATAGAATTGAAAGACGCAGAGAAGGAAATTATCTTCTTTTTATTTGGTTTTAAAAAGTTAGCTTTAGTAAAAGTGCACGTATTATACACGAGCTCGTTACTCGGCCGTGTACACATGGCTGGTGAATTTTCGTTAAAGTTAAAGTTCGATAGATGAAAAAAAATGGTTTTGAACAAAAACAAACAGCAAAAAATACAAAAATTTTGTTTCACTTTCTGATCTATATTTTTACAGCAAGCATTGTTGAAAAGTTTAATTAAAATTGGTTTTGAGAAGAAAGAGCCAAATTTGCATACGAAATCGGGCTGAATAATAATAAAAGACTAATTGTGAACATACGCTCGAGTAAATATGTAACAATTTCGATCTTTCTTTTTCTTTTTTTTCATATAAAATTGAACCGCACAGAATATCATATATGAGAACTAACTGCAAATTAAAAAAGTGTTAACACAATCAAATATTGATGATGGATAAATGAACAATAAAAAATAATTGTCGCAAATGTTCTCATAAAAAATAAAAATTTTTATTTTTTCAAGAAAGAAAAGAAAGAGAAAAAAAAACCTCAAATGATTCGGTGAAATGTAGGTAAATATTGAAAGTTGACTGACAATTAAATGAAAGAATTAAAATAAAAATCGCAAACAAAATCGCTAAATGACTCTCTGCATAAATATTCGGTTTTTAATAACAAGATAGAAAGGAACTGTTCGATAAAAGATTTTTTCTTTCAGTCAAATTGAATTCCAAATTACCATCTGATTTTAATACAAATATAATTTACATAAAAACCTATGCGTATGCCAGTCAATTATCTCTCCCTCTCTCTCTATCTACGCGAATGATGCTCGCTTGTTATGGCTGCTATATTTTATGTGTAATTAATAATTAAAACTGGCATGCCATAATTTTTTTTTACCTCCAAATTAAAATCATTTAACTTTAATTACATAATGGAGAAGTAAAGAAGAAAAAAAACAGATTTTTTGGATAAGATTTTTTTGGTTGGTGTAATACGAAAAATTTATTTTGTTCTTGGACCCGTACGAAGTACGAGGGTCGCATGCCTTTACTCTTACGTTTGTAACACGTCGATTCCGACTCCTGGAGTAAGGGCAAACCTTCAGCGGTCATCCCTAGATGCCAAATCAGCAATAAAAAAATTTCTGTCCGTCCGTCCTTCCGTCTGTCTGTCATCACGATAACTTGAGTAAATCGAAATCAATCTCGATGGGACTTTTTTTCCTCGATTTGTTATCAAAACAGTGAGGTCATGTTCGGAGATGAGCGAAATCGTTCGAGCCGATCCAAAGTTGTGGTCAAAATAGTGCTATTTTCGAGTTCTGGTCGAGGTTTATCGGTATTGCTCGCAAAATCGGATCTTCGGCTCGGAAGTTAGAGCCCATAGAGTGGGCCTAACTTGAGCTACTCGGCCGTACAGTGAAGGTAGAGTTTTTTTTGTCGATATCTCGAGTAAATTTCATTCGATTTTCATGATCTTTTTTTTTGTTTTAATGGTGAAGACGACCGTAAAGCGGTAGAACTATTTTCGGTGACCTAAGAAAATGGCCGCTAGCCGCCATTTCAGATTTCAATCGTTTTTGCCTATATCTCAAGTAAATGTCACCTGAGTTTGATGAATTTTTTCAGAGTTCAGTTTATAAATGAGACTTCGGACGGGGTTTTCGAAATTGCTGTAAGCAATTTTAACAAGGGCTGAATTTGAATAAACTGATCGAAAGAAACATTGCAGGGCAATTCTATAGACACCTAACTATATACCGTCCTCTACTCGTGCGGGTCCCCCTTATGTTTTTTTTTTCTTGAACGCTGATTCAAAAATTTAAGTATAAAATTGAAAGTAACCAAATTGACACGGTCGAGAAAATTTTCAATGCAAAATTGGCTACACAACTGAAATATCATAAGAATTCATAAATGTGTGTTGACCCTGTGCATTATCCGAATGGGATTCAAGATTGAGTTGTCGATCAATTTTCCTCGGATCGACGACGGTCAGTGCTGGAGGTAGGAATGATGTGCAAATTTTGACTGAGTAATTTTTAATGTTTTAGTTACGGTTTAATAACCGATTCTGACATCTATTTAGGTCATAATTTAAGCTATATTCTTGGTTAGAGCAAATTAATCGGTCACAGACGACAAGCGTATCGTTTCTATTTCTTCTTTTATACGGTTTATATAAAACAAAATCTTTTACTTCAATGGGGGATTGGAGTTCCGACCAGGGAACGTATATTAGAGAGGGAACGCTGTTTGCAAAATTTCCATATTAAAAAATAGCTAAAAATGTTTATCTAAAATGACCGGTCACACTGCGTTTTTTATTTGAAGTAAACGGTAACATCTATGAACATTTTCCATAGTAACGTTATTTTTTCCATAAGAGAAAACATCATTCCAATTCCAAGCAAAAGATTGTTCTACGATATGCTTTCCAAAATGCACCAATTTTCTTATAAGTTAGTTCAACGAACAGGGTACAGCCGCTCATGTAAGAATTCTGGAATGTGGGCACTATATCTTCGATTTTACACTGTTCCAAAATATTTTATTGATCGGAGATGTGGCCAAACATGTATTTTTAGCTACAGACCACCTCACACATTCCTCAATTCATTGCGGCTGCATACGCCCTCAGTCTTATATCGGTGGCTGACAAAATTGGGTCGTTTCTGGGTCGTTTTTTTTTAGAACAAAATTCTTTTTTAACCGTTTGTAAAGGTGGACCTCTGTATTAGATCAAATCCGCTTTAAAATGTATATTTCTAAGGAATTTCGAGAATTCACAGTAACTTTGTTTCACCAAGGGCGTGGAATTGTGAGGAATGTACAGTTCATGCTTTGAATATAGTTTAAAAATCCTTTACGAATCAGTCAAAGGGAATAGAACGTACCTGGCTTTTGTGACATGCGAGATTTCAGAACTGACCAAGTTTCTAATATCCTAGCAATTCTATTGCGATTCAGGTGCCCTGTGCTATTGAAAGTCAGGGAAGTAAAGAATCATTGCGAGCGGAGCGAGTGAGAAAATGTGACTTTTTGTACTTGCAAAACGTTTCGTTATTCAATTCTCAGTTATTTTAACTGACTAGAACACTTGATGCTATTCCAGGCTTTTTGGAATAACCTGGGCTTGCATTTCCCAATTCGAAAATCGCCATGTGTTTCCAGTTTTCAAATATTTCCCGATTTGGTTTGAAAAGTAATTTCCCACTCACAGTATCTTCTGGTTTTCAATTTCCGCATCAGTACACGTTTTGTATCTGAATTGTAATTCATCCTAACAGTTCCCATTCGATTCATTTCCCAACCATCACATATTTCCTAATCATTAACTTTTCCTACTCGAACCAATCTCCCGATGTCTATTTACCGATTTCCCGGTGTCCGATTTTTTGCTCCTAGAATTCCCCGGTATATCCTAGATGCCGCGGATACACATTTTTTGCAACCCCGGTTAGTTATTTGTGCTTTGTAATTTTATTCATCAAATCACGAATGAAGGAATCTAGGCTATCATTTTTGCTAAACATAATGTGTGAATTGGAAATACAAACCACAAACAACTCCTAAATCGAAAACGTGTTAGTAACCACTTTTCTTTGACTGTACTTTTTGGGATGAACCAAGAACTTTTCGAAACTAACCCACCACATTGCATTCAGTTGCAAATGAAAAGCACAATAAAAATGCAATAAAACGTATCATGTAGTACGTGTGGAACAGTTAATATTTTATCGCTGTGATTTAACCACATAAAACAAGACATCTTCAAGGGTTAACACGTAGAAATTTATGGATCAATATCAAGGGATCCATAAATTTCGTCAGCAAAGATAAATTATTATGCGTTACAGTTGTAAGCACGTACTATACACGTTTATCGTTTCATTGTTTTATTGTTTCCGATTCTTAAAATGTATACAAAGACTGATATGAGGAGAGAGCAATGCTTCAAATAACTGTTTTTCTTTCTTTCACATTTAAATTAACGTGTTTTTGTCGTCGTTGTTTTTTTTTTGTTCTTCTTCAACATTGCTGAACCATAGCTAATCCTTTCTTTATCAAATTAAAATTAATATCTCACCTCACATTTAACGCACATTTTTATGCAAAACAAAATACAAAATAAAATTCACAAAAATAAAAAACATTTTCAATTCACTGAACCATTAAGTTCTTTCAACCCCATATCCATGCCATATATACTTATGACTACACCTCGTCGGTGCCATCATACACCATCTGTCTTCTGTTGCCTGATAGTTCAACCGTTCTTTTTCTTTTTTTTCGGTAATTTATGTCTCATCGCGTATACCGATTATGTTACGCCATATAACAACTCACGCTTCACCCGCATTTAATCCATTCAGACAATATTGTTACAAAAATATTTATAAAAAAAAAGAGTCAAATGGAAGTGTACATTAAATAAAGCATTTAGTTCGCTATGCACATTTTATTCGCTTGACTGTAAGGAAAGGGACTTACGGCGAGGGTCCAAGTTGTTTATTTGATGAGTTGGGTGGTATTCCCACCCTAAATTGGAATCCAAATTCTTTACTTTAGATTCTTTAGACAAAAGGATTGAGTTTCGCTGACGATAACAAGATTGTTCACGATTAAATCTCAAGTATTTCTGATACGCGATTCCTCCAAGAATCGATAAACAATTTCTGCAATTGGTGCTGTGAAAATGGGTTTGAGCTGAACGAAGATAGGTGGTAATGTGATGACTACCTCCCGCGTAAGCGATCGCCAATATTGTCAGAATACCACATGAACGGCAAACCGATAAAACGAGTCTTCGAAACCAACAAGGATCAAGGCGTATCATACAAAGACGACTCCTCGTTTAATAAGCACCGTGAGTTAGCTTCAAATAAGGGGAAATCGATGATGTCCTTTGTCAAACGCCAGTGTTTCGGACGATTTAGTGTCGATTCAGCTAAGATGTTGTACAATTCCGTCTGTCGGTCTCATCTTGAATTTGCTTGTTCTGTTTGGACACCTCATCACCACATACACGTGCAATCACTCGAGAGTGTGTTCAGAGGCAGTTTGTCCTACATGCTAATCACAATTTCCATGTCGATCCCGATGAAGAGAATTACCGCCTTTGTCCATATGCTGACAGGTGTACAGAATCGAATCTACAGTCATATTTTTCGTTTAATATTTTTCGTCCACGATGTACTAACCGGCAAAGTCAACTCACTAGCTTTCCGTGGACGAATTAACCTATGTTACGGATCCAGAGCGCTACGAAACCCGGAGTGCAGTTCATTCAAATCGCAACACCGTTCAATTTTGCCTGTCGTTTATTCAATTTGGCCGCCGCTCATATTATATCCAACTTTACCGTCTCGTAAATTTCGACTCCACGTACAAGAGCCCGATGATCCAGTGTTTGGGTCGTTTGCTTGGATCGTTTCTCTTCGAATGGAAACGCAAAACGAATTTCAGCGCACTAAAGTACATTCAAATCCAATGCAACATCCACTCAGTCAAGGGACCCGACCCGCCCAAAAGGTGGCACCTAGTTATGAGTGTATTAGAAAACCCGACTATCAAAACCCATAAACGAGAAACAATTTTGAAACTGATGGTTTCGCTTGGCAAACGTTGACGGTTAGAGAACCATAACGCCGCCACGCATTTATGTTCGCCACTACTGTGTTACATATAATGTACACTTTTCGGTTTGGGACATTGGACTTTATGGTATTTTTATCTAAGTCAGAGATTTTTTTTACGTAATTTTTGTGTTTTGTTTTGTCAGAAACACTTTTTTTTCTCGATTTTATTTTATACTTATGCTGTGTGTGTCTGTGCAGTCTACTCTCAACTTTCACGATTTTAATGAATAGATTTTCGGTTATTTGATCTGATTAGAATCGCTGCGCAAATTTTTTTTATTTTTGGTCATAGAGTTTCAATTTCAACATCTTTCCTGTTTCAGTTTATTCATTTGATTATTGTTATTACTCAGACCTGACCAAACTGAATTCTTTATTTTTGGGCTTTCAATTTAGCATTACACACCGAGCCGATATATGATTTTCTGCACAATTTTCATTATTTACATTATTTGTTAAGACTGTGCTGGTTCCGCAATATCTTGTGATAAATAACCGATTAAAGAGTGAGTTGTTTACAAGATTTATTTATCGGTCTGTTTATTTGATTTAATTATTTAGCGTAAACTCTACATTGTTAAACACACACACACACACACAAATAATCTTACCATGAATTTTATAAATGGCAAACCAAAATGCATTTTATTACAATTTTATGGTTTATTGTGATAAATCTTAATGTGGACTAATTGCAGTTTCGTTTTCCATAACTATGCCAACCATACCGTCGAGCCAGCCATTATAATCTATATTAACCGTCAAACTGCATGTCTTTTCCTAAGTTATTTTGAAATGCCAACTGTTTATTTACATGTGAAGCTAACATTTAGAATATTAAAAGTAATTGAATCATTAGTCTGACAACTTCAAGAAATCTTGTCGATAAAATGTAGGGCAAACAATGAACGATGAAGGAGAAGGTGGTAAATGTACATCAGTCTACATTTCTTCGATCTTTTGGAATAGTATACAGAGTACAGGCTGTCATACTGTTTCACTGGTGGCAAGGTATACACCACTATCGGATATGTTACTTCTTTTGTTCTAAATCTGTTACTTCGTTTTTTACTACATTTTGCCATCATAAAAGATCAGATTGGTGGTACGTCATCGGTTACTTTTGGCTTGTCGTCATTGTTGTTGGAGAACTTCGTTTCACACTGCTTGCTCCAAGGTTGTTTACAACAGGTTAAGACACATTTGAGATGATCACGAAGGCGGTGGCACCCAAATGTTCTAGTGGTGACATCTGCGCTTATAAAATTTTATGTGACAATAATTCGAACTCAACAAAAAAAATTTCATTTTCTTCAAGATGATGGGTGCGTTTTCAATTTTGTGTGCCACCCGCCTTCGTGGGTGTCTTAACCTGTTTTAAACAACCTTGACTTGCTCTACGTAACGTTTGATTGTGTTTGTGCGTGTAGGACATGACAGGGTCAAAATAAGCGGCGAAGTTTTTTTTTCATAATTGGAACAAATTTACAGGAAAAATTTCATTTCACTTCTCACTAGACACACAAACTTCAATGAACCGAGTTTCAACTGCTCGTCGAAATCGTTTGAGCAAAATAATTTGTTAGAATTTTGAATTATTTTTCCCATTTCAATTTTCTTCTTTTTCCTAAATGTGACAGGAATATGTCGAACGTGTCAGGTTGTTGTTTATATGGCAAATTCCACGACATTGTCCCGTGACTAACCAACTGGGTCTTGAAATAGCTCGGAAACGGCGAGACTTTTCTTAGAGCAACCTTCATGGAACCTTATCTGATGTACTTGTGATCCTCTTTCTCTGTCACGAAACAAGGTCGTGGATTGCTACATGTGTCGTACGAAAGTGCATGCTGAAGATGCTGTCATCACATTAAGTTGTACGAAATACACATCTTTATCTAGTTAGTCTTAGGATTCAGCATTCAATTTCTCAAACATTCAGTGCCAAGATGTTTCAAAGGTTTCAAAAATCCTCAAAAGAAAGAAGGAACCTACTATAAGATGATTTTGCTGATCACTGCTTTTAGTTTCTGCTTCTCTAGAAGCCCTAAAGATATATTCACTTAGCATTCAATCCTTGAAGGAAGGAATGTGGATTCGAGAATTTTCAACAAATACACAACTTTCAATCGTGCTCAGTCTTACCGCATTTGAAAAAAAAAACTAAGCTGAAAAAGTAGCAACTTCACTCACCCCTGACCAATCTTCGAACAGCTTCCTTACCTCAGGTAAGTTACCTGCCAAACAGTTTTCATTTCATGCGGAAGACATCTTATTCATATTTTTCTTACATAAATGGTGAAGATGATGTTAATATGAAACGCTTACTGAAAGCCTGCTTACGTTCAGCTAACGACAAAGCCAAATCTCAGATTAGATCTAGATTGCCTAATGCCCACATACAAAGCTTAAAATCATTGATTTTTAATTCACAGTTTTTTTTTACAAGCGGAACAAAATGATAAATCTATTTTCTTCTCTAAATCATTTTGTTAACACATCGCACAAATTAAGGCCATTAATTAAATAACGATTACCAGCGTACTTCTAGTTGGATTGGCTTAAGTAAAATTTGTGCACATCAAAAACTTGAGCACAAAAACAAATCAAAGTCGAAGAAGATGTTATTTTGTCGTGTTTCTTCATTTTAATATCATTTGATTGATGGTTTACGGACAATAAAATAAACTGAGTTTACATTGCTTTCGGTGAGGATGGGAAAGGAATATTTCTTTGATTGAAATGCTTCTTTCGATTAATTTATTGCTAATGCTACCCGAACGAAGAAATTTTCAAACGAGGATGATAATGGTTCCGAAAGGAAAACTTCAAATGTTTGCACAATTAAGAACCAATGTGGTTTTAGATTGAAATAGTTAATTGTCTACAGAGGACAGAAAATAGGAAATTCCAAAAAGAGCTTGAAAATATCAATACCATTTTTGATGCTCAGAGAATATTAGAGATCTTCTGTAAATTCATTGAAAAGTTAACGAGGAATTCTTCAGAAGAACAGCCTATTGAAATCGGACGCATTTTTCACTGGACCTTTTTTATATATATTTATCCTATATTTATATGAGAAAAGTGTATTTTTTTGGTTTTTGACCACATCCCATTCTTGATAAAAAGTATTCTCGCTTTTCTAGAGTCGAATATCTTTCGAGGCACACATCAAAAGGTTCACTGGACAATGCGTCTGATTTCAGTAGATTGTTTATCAAAAGAATATATCCCTAACTGCCTAAAATATCAATGGAACCAAGTAAATGAGGTGAGGTCACTATATGGTGTCAATCAGAGGGGAAAGAATTAGTTTTTCCATAGCTTGAACTTTTCTGACTCCATCGATTTGATATGTTACAGAGCAATATGCGAATGCATTGCTTACCGTTGCGAGACTTTGCATACAAAATAGATTTTCTACTGAACATTCGAATTTTGTAAATTGTAAAATATTATAAACAGATCAGCCTTCACATACCTTCAAACAACCTTTTTTATTAATGCAAAAACCTTACTTTCGATTTCAGGTGCTCGAAACCAGAGTGAAGAACAAGTGTACCAAAATGTGTCGAACAATTTCGCAGTTTAATTTTAATAAAAATGAAAACAATGAATAACACAATGGTAATAAATGATGATCGTCGAACGGATAAAACTGCCATTCACACCAAAGTGATTTCGTTGTAATGTTCGAAAAATCATAAATTCATTTATTGTTCTGACGAGAACATCGATATCAACGGAAATATTCATTTTTATACAACGAATTTACCAAAGTAAAATTTAAAAATAAAAAAGCAACAACAAAACAATCATCATGAGACAAGTAATTACAATTTTAATCGACACTACGACGAACAATTGTCACAGTGAGAAATTTCCACGACCATCAAAATCAAAGCCATACAAGAAAGTTCGATTAAAATGCCAAAGCGTGGATAAACACCATTTTATCTCGTACTTTTATCTCACTTTATTAATAGTCATTAGTTGTTGTGTTAAGAATGCTTGGTGTAATCGACCTCCAAAATTTTTAATTGAAGGTCAAACGGAAATCGTACTCAGGTTGAAGGAAGGCGACGAGACGCCAGTTGGTATGAGCGATTTTCATTCACAAACTTTTTTCTTTAAATTTCCCTAACTTAATCGGCTCAACTTGTTTCGCATTCACAGGATCACTGATCTACAAATTGAAGGGTTCCGATCCGGATGGAGACACACTGTCGTTCGGTGCAAGGCATTCATTTGACAGTGATATTTTAAAAATAGAAAATTCCGGTAACAATGAGGCCAATATTTACCTCAACAAAGAATTAGATAGGGAAATTAAGGACGAATATTCGATCGTACTAACGCTAACGGATAATCGGCTGGGCGATGGAAATTTTGTTACACAAAGTCTACTGCTACTGGTAGAAGATATCAATGACAACGAACCGATTTTCAAGCCATACCAATCGGCTTTGGAGGTACCAGAAAACAGTAGACCAGGTGTGGTGACAACTGTAGAAGCAACCGATCGAGATGAGGGAGCTTACGGACAAGTTAGTATTTCGTATAGAATGTAATCGAACGATGATTTTATGACTGAAAAACTAGGTGGTTTATTATCTGCAAGAGCTGGAAGGCGATAACGATGTGTTTACCATACAAACACACCATGGTAAAGGGATCATTCGACTGGTGAAAAATTTGGATTACGAGACGAAAAGTCTGTATCAATTGAGAGTTCTTGCCGTCGATAGAGCGAATCAAGGTCCAGTGAATACGGGAACAGCAGCAATATTGGTGAAAGTACGTGACGTCGAAGATGTAAGTGATAGCTGAAATTTGAATATTTTTTGCTTGTCTAGCAGATTTCGAATGCTATTTTGTATACAAAGTGAATCATTTTCGTATCATTATTCGAATTTGAAGAATATTAAATTATGCAATCTCAAAAATGAAATAGCAATTTGTAAGCAAAGAAAGTTGTTGCCTTTGATATCGTAAAAACGTTGAATCCGTCTATTTATTTCATTCGTCGAATTAATTAAATGATTTAGGTAGGCCCCACCATTCGCTGGGTCGGGTCCCTTTTCACTGACAATTTTTTCAATAAAAGATCTTTCAATAGACTGAATTAAGTTACCGACAACCGAATACCGAACTTGTGTCTGAGTCTGTTTAACTTACGTTTTACATAGTACCAGGCACGCACGCATAAAGGTAAGGTAGAATAAGTGGATCATAAACCTCTTGCAATTTGAGATCCGAACAACCACAGGTCCGAGCCAAATTGCCATTATCAGAGGTCTGCAATACTAAGCACTTCATAATTTGGAACCAGCCTGCTTTTAATTTAACTGATATGACTTCACCGGACTTGAACAAATGACAAAGTTACATCATTCGGAATACGAATACAAACAGATGTAGCAACAAATGTAAGAAAATAGCCAACGGTTTCAATGTTTGTTTTGAGTTCAAATGCAATTTTTGAAAGGTTAAAAGGTTAAAGATTCTCTTGCCGCTATTTCTATGCTCACTTTGATAATTCATGCTTGGAGTGTATTGATTGCTCTCAATAAATGATCGAAAAATATTTCCACTTCTACAATGAATTGATTTCAGACCGCTCCAGTTTTCTCTGCTGTGAATCCAGTTACCAGAATCTCAGAGGATGCGCCGATCGGATCAACTATTCTGCAAAGTATTATTCGCAATTTCCTTTGAGTTTTTCACTTTTATTTAACTCTGCTTCCCTTCCGCATCATACAGTAAAAGCACATGATGGTGACCGTGGCATAAATAATCCGATTCATTATTCAATTTTGTCGGGAGGAAATGGTCTATTTGCAATAAATGAAAAAACAGGCGTAATATTCAGCAGGAAAACATTGGACCGAGAAGATTCAAGAAATCAGGAGAACGGAGCGTACATTCTTGAAATACAGGCGACAGAAATATCTAAAATTAAGGTATTGGCTGGCAATCAATTGCATCTGCGTTCAACTTCATGTCATCAGAATTTTCTAAATTAAATCTCTGCTTTATCTTAAAAACGTAGCCACCGCCATCCATTTCGACCGAAATCACCATCATACTCACGGATGTGAACGATGAAACGCCCACATTTCATAGCCCCTCGTACGAAGCGGAAATACGAGAAAATGCACAGGAGAACACTCCAATCACTTTTCTGGGCGACAACAAGAATTGGGTGTTCGACTTTGACCAGGGTAACAATGGAACGTTCGAACTGTTCTTCGATTCCGACGATCACATATTCGAGGTGACACCCAAACGTGCCATCAATGAAGCATCGTTTTTGATACGC
>JANTFA010167081.1:0-31237 GCA_026413405.1 Phytosciara flavipes
TTAGTCGACGGCTAGAGTTCATGACCTAAGAGTGTGTCTGGCTACTCGGCAGCACAATGAAAGGTAGTGATTTTTGCCAATATCTCGAGTAAATCTCGATCGATTTTCTTGAATGTTTTTTTGTTGGAAAGGTATTGCAGAGTGAAAAGTGATGCCACTGTTTTTAGTTGCGTGACAAAATGACAGACAGTCGTCATATTGAAACTTAACAAAATTGAAGTATATTGAAGGGATTGATTATTCGTTGTGACTTGAGGGCGGAAGGAAGATGATTGTTTTTTACATATAAGTAAGAGAAACTCCGAAACATATCCAATCACTTAATTTTTACAGCATACAAACACTTTCTATTTAAATTCAAGTCACAACGAATAATTTCCTATCCAATTTGGCACAAGTCAGCCCACCCGCACGTTGAAAAGCTCCAAATAGTCCAAAATAAGTGGCTATGATAACTAATTCCATGAAAAAATGCTCGAACGTAGGTTCGATTTGTCATGTGCTTGTTCCGATTATGATCTTCCTGCGGAAGTTGGTAACAATCTAGCAGCACAGTAAGTGATTTTTGTGAACCTCCAAAAAGGAGTTTGTTCAATGTTTGTCAAATGTTCGTGATGGAATTGGAGTTAAGTTTTCAGTTTGTTTTACTGATCTAACATAACTAAATTCAGATGAAGCCTGAGCTAGAAGGCTCTGTTATTCTAGAGAAAATTAACAAAACCCTTCATGTGAGCAATAAAATAACAAAAAGAATCAGCCAAATAATCGACAAATAATCCAGCAACCCACACAATAAGAATAGGTGCGGTTTTTGTCTTTCATTGTCTAATTGTTATTACTTCGGTCAATACTTCAGCAGCTCTTTTACAGTCTTGTTTAGAAATTGTCTTACTCGAAGGGTAATTTTATCCTCGCACCGAAACCTCTAAGCCTGTCGTGCATACCCACATTGCATTATCTACAATCTATTGGTGAGATTGAGGAACTCCAGAATGTTTTTAGAAGGAAGGCACCAGACGACGTTATGTTGCAGAATATGTTTGCCTAGTGATTTGGATCTCGAGTGTACGAAGTTCACCTATCCGAGGCCAAACAGATTTCTACCATTTTGATCAACACATTTGTTTCACTATTAACGCAAATAGCAATAAAATTGCTCACAGCCAGCGTTACTTTGCATTTGCTGTCTCTGTTAGTTGACCGCATTCGTTTCCCTCAGTATGATTCCTTTTTTTGGGTTTTATTCTGATCGTAAATAAATGTCTGACTTCTGAAACAAAAGGTTAGCAAGCACTGAACACAATTATTGAAAAGTGTTTACTCACTGCACTTCCTGGAAATGAGCCATTATTTCATCGACATATGAGCGTATAAACTCATTTCTGAGTCAAGGAAACGTTATGATTCACATTTCGGCTTATGTCATAGCATTCCTTACCTTCGGCTTGAGCTGAAAATTCAAGTTTGACTTATTTCCTTGATATTTTGAATACATATTTCAATTTAGAACGCAAACTTGGATTATTGTCTGAAATCCAGATCCAGACCACTAGTCGGATTGAAGCAATATTGGAACTTAAATTATACCTCTCGTATAAACCATCCGATAACACCAACAATGTAAATCCATGCTAACCTTCAAACTCAGTTTCCTGAGTTATGATCGCAGAAAATAGTGAAGTGAGGTATTCACAACTTGCAGTGGCAAATTATCTCTACAAAAATTAAAAACTTTCCGTTCAATTTGCTCATGTACTTAATCGACTCGTGCGAATTACGGCCCTCGCTACTCTCTGGCCGTAAATGTCACACTCGCCGGGCTTTTCGGAATAAATCCAAGATGTTAGATTATTACTTCGATATTTTTCTGGACCTGAGGTTTCATTTCTTGTGAAATTTCTTTTAACCCACTCAGAATTATTCGTTGAGATTTACACAAGTTACCGTGATAACTCAGAACAATAGGAGCTTCTTCTGAGAATAACTTCCAGATCATTAGGGCGACACCGCCCATTTTCTAACTTGACCTGCGGAATTCTCTGATTCTCTGTCGAACAAATAAAAGTTTCTGAAAATCGGTTGAGATTTACTCAAGTTATCGTGATATCAAAGGTGCAAAAGTAGCATTACATTTAACGTTTTTGGTCACATGTTCATACATTTACAAGGGAATACATTTCATTTGATCAAAATGCCAAGCTTTCTTATTAACTCTCAGCCTATGATAAGCAGAACATATTTGTTTAGGTTTTGTTAGACACCAGTTTTGTTTTGGAATCTATGTGTTCTGACTTGATAATCAGTCAACGACAGTTTTCAATTTTCAATTTCCTAACATTGAGATCACCAAAGTTAAAATTTCTAATGATCTTAAGAAGGCATTCAATAATTTTTCGAAAGGGTGAATTATTTAAACAATTAGGAGGGTTCACTGGCAGATTCAAGAATTCTATTTAGTAAGAATTGTCTTTCAGTAAAGTGAACTTTTCTCTATTGTTTGCTAAAAATGTAAAATGAGCACTGGAATAAAAGAAAAACACAAGATTCAATTTGTGGCTTTCTCTCTTGTTCCTTTTAAGTAAAACGCCTTATTGTTGCGTAATTTAGTTTTCTATTTACTTTAGCGGAAATTTTCTTTTGTTGTTCTCGATTTGAAGCCAAGTTGAATACAACATTCAACTTGGCTTCAAGTCGAAAACACAAAAGAATATTCCACGGGTACACGGTCAGAATTAGTTGGATAAAATAATGCCAACCGAAACAGCCTGTACCAAAATAGCCCCATACAAAATAAACCTTGAACTTTAACTCAATGTTCAACAAAACTTTAGCCCAATTTCATTTGTAAACACTTCTAAAATTGGGTTTGAATTGTTCAAGTTACGAAAATTTCGCTTCGAATTAGACAAATGAGTGAAAATAAAAATCGAGTCATAGAGTTCTCTTATATCGAGTATGAATCGTTCACACTCATCTGTCAAATAAAAAACAAATAAATTTCGACTTGACTCAGGACTTCGGTGTAGTAATTAGTTGTCCAGTCGGACCATTATTCACCGAGCGATAAGACTTTGAAATCATAAAGTGACAGACATTTAACATTTTTTTTAAGTCTTAAGTATCCTTCGGCGAATGTCTCACTGAAAAGCTAATTTACTGCCGGCTCCATGCGGAAGTTGAGCATTACATATGCCACCTGCGAAAATGATCCATTACATGGTGGAACATTATTGGTTTATTTCTCATTAACTTTTATGTGAAATTCATTTTTTGTATGTGACAGACAGTGAACCAGACTAGTTGGTTGCTGCTACTTAATTCATTCATTCGGAAACAATTTTATGACAAAAGAAAATTCACTTTTGTGTTTTTGAGCAACTTGCTTTTTTTTCGACAAATGTAGCTGCATGCCTCGTTTTCGGCAACTCTACAACTGTTGAAAAGACAGTCACTGAAGCTTGTTGCTCATATACACACTTAGGAGTCTGCTTTCATCACAAAATAGTTTCCTCGTGTAATGAATAGGGGTCGACATATTTTTGAAACGATAACTTCAAACGAAAACACAAACGGAAAGTGTAAGTTTGATAATTAATGATCAACAATCAAACTTCAACTGCATGGATTACTTCCGCAGCATCTTATCTAATATAATGCAAACTACTGCACTTTACCGGAGTCCTCATATCATGTGCTACACACACACACACACTGGCATTTCGTTTGACCGAAATTTATTTGTTTTTACTCGACGTACGTGTTGTAACAAAGTTAAATATAACCGGACGCGGGGAGTGCTCACTGCTCAGTATCCTTACTAGTTGTTTCATTGCTCTATATTCAAACGCCGAAAATGACAAAAGATTCAAATTGCACCAATATTTATTTTTAAATCAATTTTGAGAACGGTACCGTTTCAATTTTACACTTTTTCCCAGTCTATGCGGAATGATACCTATAATTGAGGAAAACACTATGTTAATAAAACTAACAACTTTCGAAACTCCAGGCCCGTAGCTACTAACGGGCAAAGCTGGGCAATGCCCACCCTGAACAAAATAGGTTCTTACATATTTTTATGAATTCTGTGGTTGTTATCTACCTTGAGTAAATGAAAATTGTCGCCTTCGGCGCTGCTTCCATCCAACTTCTATTCTTTTTCGTCTTTTGAGTTTCTCCTGAAAGCTCAAGCTTTTTTTAGTGAATCAGGGACTTCTAGGATTGAATTCACTAGAAAAAGCATTAGGCGACTTTTATAGACTGAATTTGGTGACTGTGCAAAGTTAATTAATCTCTAGATTCACACAAAATTTCCCGCCGTTGGGACCGCTTCCACGTTTGAATTTCTATGACGAGTGAACGAAAGAATAAAAAAACGCTGCGATTGCGTTCCTTTCTCAATTTCAAGTGAAGTTATGGCCTCAATTATCTTCCAATGTTTGTTATTATGAAGCTATTCGAAAACTGAATTGAAACTTGAAAATGTCTGTCATTTGTCTGACGGTGGATTCGAACCCCCGATCGTTGGTTTGTGAATCCAACGCGTTAGCTCTCTACACCACCAGAGCGGCACAAAATTAGGCATATCAACTTCAAATACTGGCTTAGTCGTATTACTAAAGAAAATTAGTTTTTTATTAGTAACAAGATGACTCGGTGCCCTTGCAATTTCATAATTTATTCAAAGGCTGAGTGATTCGAAGATATGCAATAAAACAATACACATTCTCAAACATTATCTACCATGAAGTTGCCACCTATGGACTTTGGGCATTGCCAACCCTAAGATTCGGCTCAAGCTACTCTGTAGCACACGAATCAAATACAATAAAGTTATCAGCTCCTCTCCATAGAAGTCAAAGCGACAGTTTTTATTTCCACAGTTTTAAGTGCGAAATCATACTCAACTAACTAAATTATGTCAATTTTCCCTGAATATTCTGCATAGAAACAAGCAACTTATTGACATTAAGTTATGTCACATTGCTCAATGGATAGCAATTAAATTAAATCGAATTTCTTTATTACCAACACAGACAATTCATGTGAAATGCTGCAGTAATGGAAACAGCTCGATAGTATTGTGAAAGATATATACCAGCACCGAGAAATGAACTAGCTATCTGATCTCATATCTCTCAGCTTACGAAACAAAAAGTTATTGAAAACTTGTGTTGTTAGCTCCTAATGAATCATGAAGATTCAACTTAATTTGCCTTAAACAGCTTATATTGTTGATTTCTCTGAAATGATTTGAGAAAACTAACAATTTCATCTAGAGAATCATCATCGGAAGAAAAAACAAAACATTTCCATAAAACATGCCAATGTCTCGTCTTATTCATTTCGTATAGACAAACTTGAGGTCAGTGTGACACCAATGTACATGAACAGCCATTCCATCATACGAGCATTCATTAAACATGAAAAAGGATCTAAACTTTTGTGCTACCTTTTGTGTTGATGAAGAATCTTTCACTTCCTCTACTTTAACAAAACGAAGAACCCTAACGAAAGCTCATCTCTTATTTCTGGCATTATACTGGTCAATAGCAAAAGGCTACCCGAATTTCAAATTGTCAAATATTTCGATATCCTGCTGCCCATGGGTGACTTCGGTGAAAACTTAGGTTGTAGATACCCCCTCAGAATTTGAGTTTTGAGTATAAGTGCGTGAGTCATTAAATGAACTGGGAAATAAACTTCGACGCTTCGTTAAATGTGAATCTCATAAATTGAGTTGATTCATCTCTGTGTCAGTTAAATTCTTCACACTTTCCATATTGATCTTTCGGCCTATATATGGCGTGACTTCTAAATTTGTCCTTTGATTGTCTTAAAATGACAGGACTTTTACCATCCACTTTTAGTAATATCTGTGTGATAAGTCATAATCATAATGTTTTAACGTCTCCGATAAACTTTTGCATTTATTTAATACAAAATATCATGAACACGACACGGGAATAATAATCTACCTAAACAGATTTGATGAAATTGTACATAACATTCCTGAGGGCGTCTGAGGGTGGTATTATTCCATACTCCCCAATTAGATGATTCATTACAACACAATTTTCTAACAATGCTTTATGAATGTACGTCATTATTTTAGCTAGAAAATATCCCACGTGAAATTCGTGTTTATTACACGACAATATTGGTGGCACATTTCTGTTCATTGACGCAATGTCATCGGAAAATCCTCTCCCTGATCTAATAGCCATGCGATGCAATGACGTACATCGAACGAGTGCTCTGAATTTATAATTCTAATTTTTCATTATTAATGTGAGCGATTGTGTTTGTTTTAATGAAAGCGATCTAATAAATAGCATGTGGAATGGAAATTGTGTGTATCCAGGATATCAGGGAGTTTTTTTTGTAGAAAATTTTCGCTTATGGGAGAAACAAATGATAGCTGAGCGATAACCAGTTGTAAAATGTATCTATTTTGGAGCGTTTCGTATTTTGTTTTCAGATTAGCTTTCAGTGAATAATAGATTTGCTCGTGTCAGCTTGACCAGTGCCATGATTCTTTCCGTCTGCACTGTTTATCAGTGAGAATTGCGTCTATTTCACATATTTTCTCTTTAACCAAGGCAACTCTCTAGCAATGTCATGAACGTTGTTTACAAAATTAGAGGGATCGGAATCGAAGAGTGTACCATTGAGGATTTTATAACACTGTACACAGTTCCATTGGAACACATAAACTTTCTTAAGGACCGTTTGAGAGTAGCACGAACGGAAATTAACACACCTCTTTTTCACTATCGTTTACTTCAACAGCACACAAATTCAACAAACAGAGTAACGAATCAAAACAAACAAAAATGATAAGTCCACTTCACTCTCCCTACATCAGCATGATGATATGACTTTTGATTTCTTTAGTGTTCCATTAAATTACTACTACGAAAAACAAGAGCATTGGTTTGGGAAATCACAGCATGTTGTGTAATGCATTACAGAGCTTGGAATGAAAATGAAAAGGCAGACTTTCGCACGATTGTGGCTTTGGCATCGCCTCTGGTCAACAATCTTCACATGAAAACTGGACTTTTTTTTTCATCCCTTGCTAGCTCTTGGAATGTAGCAAACGGCGCCGAAAGACACATCTGAAAGGCGCCAATTTGGCAAATTTAATGAATTCAGTGCGGGCCGTACTTTTACTTTTGTTATCAATAAATTTTAGTTAAAAATAAACAGACGAAGGAAGCAGGACTAGGGACTGCGTAGAATGACACCCCGAATTTCGTAGAACTGTAAGGACTAAAAGTTCAACAATTTTTAAATTCAATTTGTAAAAGCTTTGAGACTCATTCCCAACTCAACATGGTCAGGTCATATTTCAAGTGTAGCACAGGTAGCGAAAAATGTTACAAAATGTAAAATGCCATAGAAAAATCCAAAGTCAAGAAGGGCCTGCTGCCTATACCTGTGACCTATACAAAATTACAAACCAAACACGGAAAGCAAAAGGTATAAATGTTTGTATGCATTTTACATTTCAGTGCAAAGTAAACTTATATCTTCAATGTGCTTGCATGTTAATACCGAACTGTCCTCTGTATAATTTACTTTATGCCCTACTTTGTTGTGACGTTGGTTTGTGTACAGGAGGATTATTTAGGTAAACTTGAATAGCTTCAGTTGAATTGGTTTCTCGTATTTTACTCGACGCTGTTAAAGTGCATTTCGGCTTATACACAATTTAAATGAACGGGACAAAGCATTGTCAAACCGTTATACCATTTTAACTTTGTACTTTTGTAGCGTTCCGTCGAGTTTGTGAATAATTAAGGAAAATTAGGCTCATGAAATGTTCGTATGTTTTCTGGAATATTTCCTTGTGTCATCCATTACGTTTTACGTGACGATTGTAGCGAAGTATCTAGTCCTTTGCCGGTTGATTTCAATCAGGGAATCAGTAAATAACGTCATGGTGAAAGGAAAGGTTTTTTGTGTGTTTGTTGGTTTGAGTATTTGGGTAATGTAATGGATGGCCAACAGAACAAGAAGTGAGCAACTTATTGGAAAGACTTTGGCTGTTAGAAATGCAAAAAATTCCTCAGAGATCGTTCTTTCGTTCATGAAGAAGACCCGCAGCCAGAGGCATTTTTCAGAGTGGACAATGCGCAAACGAAATTAGCAAATTAGCACTCAAATAAGAGGTGAATAACGTGAAATTTAAATTTTTTGCATATTTGGGGATCAAAAAAGTCACTGGAAAACCCCCTTTTCCCCGTACAAAAAATATTCGTCGATTCAATTTATCGATTCAAAGACACTCAAGGTTGATTCAATTTTATAACAGTTGAAGTTAGGAATGTAAAACTTTGGTTATTAAATAACCCACCCGCTATTGCCCACCCTGCGATTTTGAGACGAGATGATACACATTTTGTATTTTGACTTTGAGCTTTCACTCTTGTCATCTCGTCTCAAAATTCCAGGGTTGGTAATGCCTAGCTTTGTCCGTTGGTAGATACAACCCTGTCATAACACCACTTCACGATCCACTGCATCTTCTATGCTATTCCACGTATTTGTGTTAACTTACAAATTTTCTCATAAATTTTCCCATTTTGTAACTAATTTTCAAGCAATGTGAATGAAGTCTACATTACTGATGACGTCATTTTCCAAGAAGATTCATTTCTATCGTCCAAAAGAATCATTTCAATGAACTCCAACGTTAATCTACTTCAGCGGTGGGAATTCAATTATACATCAAATTTACTAGAGAACGAGTGAACGGTAGATTTCGAAAACTGACTATTTTAGTTCATAGACGGTTTACAATCTAGTTCTGGTTTGGTTAGTTCTACGAATCACAGCAAAGAAACAGAAAAGGTTCGTGCATAAATGTTAGTAATGCAATTTTTTTTTACTGGAATATGCATACGTGGTCGACGTCATGCTGAAGACAAGATAACTCGTCATCCTACATATTCATATCCGATTGAATGATAAATTATTAATCTGAAGAAATGTTTTCTTGTGTTACAGTACACACACACACAGTAAAATAATTTCATGGTCGGGATTAACCTTTGGACTCAGATTTTATAGCAACTTGAAGATTTGAAATAGTACATTTCGTCATTAGTGATGAAAATTCAGCTTTCATCACGTATTACGAACGGACTTTTTTTGCGCCTGAGGATCATAATGAGATGAGACTCAAAAACAGAAAAAAGCCATCAGCGTCCGGAAAAGTAACTTTTCCGGCCGCTAATGTCCAGTCCAGAAAAATACCACCTTCCGACACGGAAACGAGTGTCGAAAACCATCGAATTATGATCCTCAAGCGCAAAAATTTTATTCCGACAGTCGGATAGTGAAAATATTTTAGTATTAGACTATCCTTAAGCCCTTGTCATACATGGTAATGGTGTGATTTGAATTTATTTCCTCCTTGCTTCAGATAAAAGAAATTAAAATGTCGATCGAAAACTTAGTGAGTCTGAGCTAGGGGTGAATAATAATAAGGCAGTTAATGTGGTTGCTAATCTAATGGAACTGAGTTTCTAGTGATAGAAAGGACATTCTTGGGATTTGTTTCTTGGTTGTTTGCCGCAAACAACCAAGAAACAAATCCCAATAATTTCGAAATTCACGGCAAAGAAAAACCAAGCACAATTAGAAAGGACATTCAGCACTATTGGCGGGTCAATGCTAAGAACCACCAATTTTTTGTAATGAAACATTAAAATAATTGCAGCGGATGCTCAGTTGTTTCCACTATTATGAAACAGAATGAAATAGGATGATAAGTGGGTACCAGTCCCTGAGAATCGTGAACCTATGCAGCAAGAAATTACTTAGCGCTACTATCATTTCAATTGAAATATGAAAGTAGTTGAATACACTCATGAAATAGTCCTTTCTGCAATGGTCGCTGATGCGAAAAGTGGTCTTTTCCATACGTCATTTGGGTGACACTCGAGGGCTTTTCGTTTACATCACGCCTTGTGAAATGGATTTTGCCTGCTAAGGGCGTCGAAAGTAGGGCATGAAAAATGACAAGTACAGTTTTCGATGCATGTAGCATGTTAACTTAATTTGATTAGTGGGTTTTTTGTTGCTGGTCTCTACAAGTTCAACTTCTTGTTATGGTTTTGCCAGTTGCCGATGTACGAAAGTAAAAATTTGTATGAACCTCTGTGTAATATACCGAACATTGATTGCTTGATCGGAGGAAGGAGAATTGGTTGAAACTTTTCACATTAACAGTGTGACCCATGTCCGAAATGCTTGTTTTCACGAGGTGAATTACATAAACCCACTTCAGACTCGGTACAAAACTTCCAACTCATCAAAACAAACATTTTGGCCAGAGATGGATATTATTCTATATTATGGTTGGACCTAGCAATTACAATTAAAGAGATTCTTTATAATTCATGTTATGCTAGCATTACATTCCACCGAGTTAATGAATCCTTTTTAGTGGTGATAAGACCGGGTGTACTTTCCGTCCTTGTACTTTCACCACTTCCACTGAGCCAATCTCTAATTTCTTGTCGGTTTTAACCCGAAGACACTCTAACGTATAGTACTAAATTACGTAGTGCATCATGGTCTGGAAATTTTTTTATTGTGACAGTGACGTTTAAAGCTCGAGCGGAAGGCGATGGATGCAGCCACTTATGTCAAAATGACCATCTCCAAGCCATATTACATAATACGTTTTACTTGCGAAGGCCGCTGGTTTTAACGATTTTGTCGTCAACGGACAGTGATTATTTAGGGGTTCATCGAAAGAAACACTTTTACGTTTAAAAAAAATGTCCTTTATTGGTGGAAAATATTAAAACCAAAAGTTTCATTGGTTGCCCATAATTTAATTTAATTTAACGAAAAAAAGTTGCAAGCGAAATTTATGTCGCTCCATTTTCGGAAAATAATTTTCCATTCTTTGCTGAAAATGGTCGCTGCAACGATCAATAAACTGACATAAACCATTTCTCAAATTTCTCAAAGAATCTATCAAAAATAGTTCCTGGGTAAAAACCATCTCAGAAATGTGTGTTTTTGAGCAACAAGCTTTGATAACTGTCTTTTCGACAAGTGTAGAGTTTGTATATCCGAGGTGAGGACGAGTTATGCAACTACACTTGTCGAAAAACTATACCGAAGTAATTTGCTCAAAAACACACTTCTGTCAGAATTGCTTCCAAATCAATGAATTACGTAACGGCATTCAATGTAGTTTGGTTTACTGCCTGCCACATGCCACATGCGGAAGTTGAATTTCACATAAATGTTTATGTGAAATAAACAGAAAACTACTGGCTGAAAATCCGTCCCAACAATTCCATTTCTAAAATTAAATTCCAAACATTCAACTCAATTCCACGGATTACCTCTCGACCGAAAATGTTCCAGCATGCAATGGATCATTTTCGCAGGAGGCACATTGCTATGTAATGTTCTACTTCCGCATGAGATATACTGTAACTATCTCGGAAAAAGCGCACGCGAATGTGGAAACAATTACAAAAACTCCAACAACAGAAAACTTGTTGGAGCTTTCACTTTTCCGAACTTGCAATAAATTCAATCAAAAACACATTACGTAAAACTAATGGTAAAAATCGAAAAACGTGAGGTAAAGAGACGTTTACCTCACGTTTTTGGATAAAATACCCACCTTAACAATTGGTACAAAATGATGGAATGTCACTTCGGGTGTGTTTGCCAACCGTTGAACGGTAAACTTCACACAAGAAGTGCTATGAATTTCCACTCACACAAAAGCACGGGTCTTCGATCATATTGGTTGGTCATAAATACATTTGCTCAACAGAATTCGATTTTATTTTTCGGAAAAAAAAATCCTTGAGAAACACATGTTTACGGTATACAGGTAGAAGGCGTCATTGAAGTATAAGCTTCATAACGATAACGATAAATGGTTCGTTGGTAGAAACTTTCAGAGCTAATTAAACTGTGAAACTAATTGACCTTTTCCACCGAAGGTTTACAGCAAATACAATGGACTTTCCTTAGACGGACTCACCGAACTACCCATGACAAGACCAAAATATTCATTTTCATTTGCATACCGATGAAAGAATGGTGAAGGAAAAATGTTTATGTTCAGACAAAATATAATCGAAATCGATGATTCTCCATATCGCAGAAGAAACTTTGTTCAATTCACACAATTATAAACTCATCATAAATTCCGAATGATTTGGTGAACGTTTAGTTCTCAACCAAATAAATTTTCAGTGAACTTTCCCTGTGTAATGAACCGCTGTATCCCTTCCAAGTTTACTACAGAAACTCATGATTAATCGAAAATCAAGGTATCGTCGCGTCGGAATTGATTTCCACTTTTCACTGTTTGTTTCAACCATTCAACTCTGTTCAATTGCGATAAAAGCACACTTATTGATAACATCGACAACCTTCATTCATTGCAAACTTGTCGTGTTTTGTATTAGTTTAAGTTTTGCATTTGCTGCTTTACTGGGTGCTTGTATCGGAATCGAAACGATTTGGTGTTCCTTGCGAAGAATTAATTTTTTGCAAAACAGATATATTTTTCCATGTTGTGCGTATGTAAGTGCAACGAATTTCCCTATAAATTAGTCGTCACTTACAATGAAGCATTGAAAAAGTTACTAACTGCAAACTACCGTACCTATTAGAAATGTTTATTCATATCAAAAACCTTGATAAAGCAAAATCCGACGAGCTATGTTTAAGTTTTCCATCAAAGTGAATTCTATGCTATGGACCTATAGAGTACCAGATTGGACATTTGTAAAACACTTGGTTGTCCTTTAAACAGGAGAAGTAACAGAGGATGAGCATTAGATAATTTGCTGTCTGTAAAAGAACTGTAAGCAGAAAAATTGAACGTTTTCCGAATGAAATGGAATGTAGTCTACGGCCGACAGTCAGGGACTAAAAAAAGGAAATTTCACACCTGCGCCCCTCGGATTCCCACCTGCGAATTCAGATTTTCCCACAAGAAGAAAAACAAAAATGATTCGTCTTCAAATGACCAAAAAAAGTTTTTTTCATTAAAAATTTCGCCTGCAGCGCATCTCACTTTCGAAATTTCGATTTTGTGTCGAATTCACTGAAATAACCTTTATCTGAAGATGGAAACAACGTTTTGTTTAGTGAAGCTGGGCAATTGGTTCTTTCTAGTCCTTCCTACGACCTAAGAAACCTTTTCAAGCAAACGAGAAAAATTAGTTTTGTTCGGAATGGATCATAAGCCAAGCGTCGAGGGGTTGCTCACTGCCCAAAATAGTGTGACACCAATTCCTTTTTGACAAGTATATTTGTCCGTAATTCCTAGAAAATTTGGTTGTGAATTTGGTTAATAAGCAGCATAGCATTTGTTGCAACCATTCATAAAAAAAATTGGAGTTTGATTAACTCATAAAGAATGTTTTCCTTCGTACATACAACAGGAGACAGTTTTCGTGGTCCGATTTGAAACACCCAACGACACAACAAACTCGACTCTGCATAACATATATATTCAGTCCTCCACTCGATTCCTTGTAGCTGCCAAAGCAATTTGGCACCCCTTCGAGCATGTGACACAATTTTCTCGGAAGAGTAACTAAAGTCTTCGCATGAAAAAATGTATTGGAAAATAGAAATAAAGCTAGAAATTTCAACACGAATGGTAGGAAAAGACTATTCTAGTTCCCACGCTTTGGTTCAGATAGTAAATTAATATATTTTTTTAGTTTTTTGGGATCTGGGCGTACTAAAAATTATTATAGAAAAGGCGAAACTTCTTTTTACCCGGTGGCTTCTTTACTGTGACCACAATGGGCCCAATGGAGGCTTCCGTGCAAGATTCTCGACAGTAATGTTGGGGTAGCTTTTTTCATTAAAAATAATACTGTGGCGTTACGTTAAAGAAAACGTGACACAATGTAAAGAATGACACAATGTATTTTCAAAAAATTGTTAGTTTGGCGCTCCATTGGGGCGCCCCCTTCTCAAGATATCCCGATTGAATTTCTAAATAAATAAACATTGATGATCCGGTAAAACGAAATTTAAACCGAGGCGGATGACCACAGTCAGGTCGTTAATTGGCTAACTGATCGATCAAAATGTGCATGTAGTTCAATTGAATAGTTTAGATTTTAGATAGTAGGTAGGTAGATGGCATTCCTAATTCTAATCGTCGTAGTCGATAACCGATGACATAAACAAATTTCCGGTCAAAACTGAATTTGTTTAAAACGTGCGAATAGTTTTTCTGCAACTTGGAAACAGTTTCTGAACATGGAATCAAGGCACAACCCATCAGCAATTAGAGATATCTAACCACCTAAGAGTGAATAGAGATATTTAATTGCTCTTAGGGCACAACATTGATCAAGAGGCAGTTCTATTCAAGTCACGATTCACATAGGACACCTTTCGCTTCACATTCAATCGATAATTTGAATTAATTGAAACGCTAAAATTGAATCAAAATTACTTCACTTAGCAGTAGAAAGACACATTTTTCAAAATAGGTTCTTCACACCCTCATATGACAGAAGAAAAGTGCTTCTGAAGTTAGATTTTAAATTGCAATAGGAAAAATGATGCTTAATTATCGTCAATTAGTAACTGAAAGCAGATTTGTGCTGTTTCATGTAAAAGTCAACGAAGCGTGTGTTGGCTCAATACGGAAAGTCATTGGGCCACATCACTGCCACTGGTGCAATTATTTTGTTTTCATACAAATGAAGATTGATTTTTGCATGGATAAATCATAATTCGTAATTCCTTATAAATGAAAATGTCGCAGGGAAGTCTTCGAGGAAATCTTTTCTTGTAAAAGCTCAACAAAATTTCCAAGCATCAGATCTTGTCTCACAGACAAAAGTTAAGTCAAACAGAAACAAAGAAATCGAATAATTTAACAATGCCAATTACACCAGAAAATGAACTTAGGAGAAGTTAGTTACATAAGCTCCTGTTGTGCGATTTCGGCAATTTCACGAGCTACAACCCCGTGGAGTGTAAAGAAAAGAAATTGCAGTGTACAACAGATCCCTTACTTTACTCAGAAATCCGCACCCAGAGAACTTTAACATCAAATATTACACAACTAAATATGGAGTTTTAATGACAACTTTTCAAAAGTCAATTGGTACATGCACTGATCTTTTCGTACTTTTGTTCGAGCCTTGTAAAAATAAGACTTGATTCAGAAAGATTCTAAGTCAAAACTTAAATTATGACGGTTTTTCCTGCACACAATGACTTGAACAGGAGCAATATAGAATTATACATCGTGAGCTTCAGATTTAAATATCTTTTTATTTAAGGAATCAAACAATTACAACAACCTAATGATTTGCTTGTTGAAAAAAAGGTTATAAGTGGTCATTGCCAGTGTTTATTGTCAAAGGTATTAGAATTTCTCGGACCCTTCTTGGTTAACGATTGGTGGTTCGGAAAGTCGTCGATTTTACAGAAGAAAGACAAGCCTTAAAGTTCCCTGAAAGAGTTGAAATGAATCTTTCTCTGTAAGAGATTTGGAGTTTTCAGGACTCACCTAAGGAATTTGTTTTTGGATAGGTAATAGGACGCAGCTTGGAAAATTTTTTCTTTGCTTCAGTTCTGTGAGAGTTTTCTGATACTTCATTCATATTCAAATGAATCGGTTCGGATTCCGATTCAATGTTCATCCAATTAAATTCTCGATCATTGATGATGTTCAGTTCATAGCGTTTTGTGAGTCAACAGCTGACGAAATCTTTCTCACACTGCTGATAAAACTTCCGGCTCAATGAATTTTCAATTGATGTAAGTTTGTTTTGCTTTCCGAAAAAAACTCAACCAAGCTCACATTTATCGTCTTAATTCAGCAAATATTTGGCCGTTCTACATCGGGTGGCAACGAAACCAACGAACTGATAGCAGTTCGTCTGGGTCAAGCACAAACAATGTCATCAAAAATAAGGAGATGACTCCGAAACTTTATATCAATGATGAGTTCCATTTTACTCCAGTCTAGTTTTTTGGAAACACTTTCTAGAGCTGCTGTGGATAGCTTTGGCGATGTGGTGTCACTTTGTCTTACACCTCGTCTTATTCTGTGGTCCGTCTACTGTACATCGCTCTGTTGTAATTGGCATGATTATGCGTATAGAAGAACCGATAATTGTATTTGATGAGCAAGAAATTTAAGATGTTTATTAAAAGAGAAAATGAAATCGAATGAACAAACTCCTAAGAATTTCCGAATCGACTTCACTGTGCAAGAACTTCATAGGCGGACTAGGCTTGTCTTCAACTTCTTCTACAGGTTCCTGTTGATTTACCAAAATTTGAAATCTCATAGTTCTCAACACTTCCTCTGAGCAATGCTGACCCTACCTGGGGATAGAGCATCACAGCATATTTATCTCGTGTCACACCGAGTGACTCCAACACGCCATGTTTCTATTGTAAATGGTGAATTGGTGACACCCATCCCATCGCAAAACGCTCAGATACATTTATTTGCTGCCTTTTTTTTCGTACAATTTTCACATAATGTGATGCCAAGTGCTTTTTTTCAATTCTATGTATCGCTCTGTCTAATTAGATTAAAGTTTTACCATGTCAAGTATATTTCTATCTACAATGCGGATTCCATTACGGTCGTATAGCGTGAAACAAGATATCATAAAGTCCACGTCAGCAAAAAAAAACGGAACACGAGAAAGCTTTAGCGAAACACAGAAAGCTCCAGGTTCTCTGTCCGATGCATGCATACTCCGTACGGAATCCAACAAAAAAAAACTGAAAATAATTAAAATCGAAAACAAATATTTCCATTTTATATGAAACACCGAAGCTTTTTCCAATTTCTTTTTCTATGCATCCGCTCGTACGTGTGTTGTTTTTCGTCTCTATGTACAACCACCATTAAAAACTGGTTTTTTTTTTCAAAAATATTCTCGTGTACACTCGTTTTCTCGTTTCCAACTTATATTTATCATGTTTGCCATATAGTTTCGTTATATGAAAACATACCACAATAAAGCTGCTGAGAAGATTATCATTTACAAAAACTAAAAACTCTTCGACTCTGAGAACCCATCGTACCCATGTGTGTGTGTGTGTGTAGCTGTGGATGTGTATATGTTGTATATATGGATACCGTGTAGTGTATACGAGACGACTCCCGATGACACACACACATACGAACAGGAAATTTTGTCGAAGTGAATATAAGTAGTTACAATAAAAATAAACACCGAGTGAGAGTTGGTGTGGTGTGTGGTAGTAGTAAAGCCATATTCTCGACTCGACTCGAAACAACCCATAGACGCGTCAACAAAAATTGTGTTTTTTTTTCTGCTTCTCATACTTTATCGTCGTCGTCGTTATGTACATTCACCACATATTTATACGTTTGTGTCGTTTTTGAGTCTACACCATTTTCAGTAAGTAGAAAATTTCATTTTAACATTTATTCGAAAATAGATTTGAGAGGAATTTTTTTTCCATACTTTGCTTCGTCGGTCGGCTCGGCTGGCTTGTTATTGAAAAGGATTTTTTTCTGTTCGCTATAATCGAATGGGAATGATGAGTTTAGTTAGAAGGATGTCAGATCTTGGGACAAATGCTGGTTCGAATTTAGTATCATTCCGTTTGATCTAATTGAAGTTTATCAACTAGATGGACGGGATATTTGTCGATTTGTTTTCTGATTTTTTCGGACTGATTTCTGCTATGCTTGGTTCATATTTTGTTGTTGTTCCGTTCCATCAATTTACTACGATATCGGTGACGATGTAGAGAGAAGTAAAGAAAGAAAGAAAAGACCCAACAACTTGAGTAATATTCAAACAGAACTTTGTACACTTATTTTCTGAATGTGACTCTCTCTCTGGTAACGGGGCATATCCGATTCAATAAAATAATAAAATTTTGTGGTTTTTCAAACCGGTGGAATTATCACACACAACGAAAAATATCGTGATTCCATTTGATTTCTTCGAGGCTTTTAAAGAATTTTCCATTGTTTGATCTCGCGACCATGTTTCAGTTTTGTCATATCCGAGGTGTTTGATCATGCTCTATCAGAGAGAAAATTCCCCCGAATCCGGTGCGTTCATGGGGAAACACGAGACTGTGATTCTGATGTTGTTCTTTTTTTTTTTTGGTTAAGCCCATACCAAAAATCTATCGTACCGATCGGAGTGCGTACATTATACCAACCAAAAATTAGATGCGAGTAGAGTACCGCGAAACGATCCACATTTTGCGATTTCCATTTTTAATTAAAAATTTTTATGTTTTTGATATGTTTGGAATTTCTTCTTCTATGTGGGTCTATGTGGATTGGTGTAAGTAACAACTTGTCTGTAGGTATATGTTATTACGCTGAGCGGTTGAGTTGTAACGTATGCTGCTGCTGCTCGGGTTCCGATGTTATAAAGCTTTTTAGTGCATAAATTAGCTGAGTTCTGTGTGAGTGTAGTAAATTTGTATTTATTTTGTATTGTTGTTCGAAGTGTACACGATTTGTGGACGCCATTTTGTTGTAAAAATTTTTATTTTATTTTCTTCTTTCTGGTAGAGACTTTTAACATAGACGTATATCGTTCTCTCCACACATTTTATGCGGATAATGAATGTTTTCGATACAAAAATTATTATTTTCAAGTGTTGAAGATGACTAATTACAATAACTTTTATTATTTCATCGTTCTCTTCAACAAGTATACTGGGTACAAGGCTTGGGTTGTCTTGAGTGTAATTGATAAAAAAATATTTATTTTTTTTCGTTCTGGGTTTTTCTTCTTCGGTATTTTTGTACGGAATCGGAATATTGTTTTCGAGTACAGACAGGAAGTCCCAAGTAAAAAAAAATCGCTACTCGGGTTGATGGTGACTTCGTTCATTAAAATAATTTTCCTCTCCGTTTCTGCCTCGGTTTCTTCACATTTCACTTATTTTCATTCTGGACATTTTTGTCGATGATGGATATAATAAAAAGAGAGAACCAACGTTGGTACGGTTTTTTTTGTGTTATAACATCTTGGAAGGTTCGAAGGTGCTGCATAATGAGTTGTTTTGGTATAGAGGCATGTGATGCTTTGAAAAACATTGCATTATCATGAAGCAGCCAATGCAGCTGTTATTTTTGCATTTCTTCATTCAACCATTTTTGATTTTAAATGTATTCGGTGTATTGTAACATGATTACGTGTGTCTGTCTGTGTCTGTGTGTGTATGATGATGTTAAAATAGGGGCTTTAGTTTGGGTTTTTCATGGTACGGAGATGGTTGGTTGGTGTTCTTTTTTTCCTCTTCTTTTTTTATTTTATTTCGCTTCATTCATTCATACATTTCGGTTTGATGTGTGTGCTTGGGTCTCTCGGTGTAATAATATAATAGGAAATGAGAGTGATTATAAACAACAAGAAAAAAGAATTTTATTGGAGATGATAAATAAATGTAATGTACCTCGACGATAATAAACTGATGTGAGCTGTTCCTTTGGGGATTGTTAGAATAGAGATAGAGAAAGAGAGTTGTGCATTGTGTAATTAAGTGTGTTGAATAATATTCTGCGAATACTGTTCGGGTGAGTGCGAAAATTTCGGAGGGATTCATTTTGTGTTGTGTTGCGTGTGACGTTTTTGTTGTTTATTTTTCGGTTTTTCATTTACAATCGAAGAAACTTTGAATTTTCATTCGTCTCGTTTGAATCTATCTGGTTGATTGGCTGCCCTTATCCCATCCAGCATCTTAAATTTTAGATAAACCGGAGGGATTGATTTTACGTTTATTTTATGGTGTTGCTCATTTCAATTATTATGCACGGTATGTTTGTCAAAATAATTGCCCGGGTGCAACAATGTCAATTTTCTATTTCTTATTGTGATAGACATGACATGTTTATGACAATCATAACATGGTCATCCCAATAATGAGTCGTGAAATTTTTGTTTTTGAGAGAATGAGAATTTTCAATGAATTTTTTATACAATTCACTGCTGCATTCTAATAGGATACACAACTCACAGACCTCAAGAATAGACCGGCTAAAGGCTGATGGTGAGGTCTTCTTCCGTATTTTGAATATTCGCTACATGGTTCACCATTCTAATTTTTGATTTATCAGCAACAAACCATTGAAAAATATCCAAGCTATAAACCAAAAAGGATAACGGCGTGCAGCTCTCGGAGAGAAATCCTCTACGCTGACAATTTATTCGAGTCTTCAACTATCATTGCGGTAGTCAGCTACCAAATTTTCAACCTACAATGTCGAGTATGAGCTATCGGTTATCGCAAATTCAGCTAATTTGTATTTGGCTATTTCCACGACCTTCATGGAACATTATCTGGTAAACGAGAGATCCTCTTTCGAATGAATCAAAAATGCTCTAAGAAAAGTTTCGTAGATTTCGAGATATTTTCGTGCAAAGTTTTTTAGTCACGGGACAAGGTCGTGACTACATTGAGTCTTGTTCATTGAGTCAACCCGATGGAAATCGAAAGACTTTCATCATTCAAATTCACTGGTCGTTGAAAACACTTACTTTACTTTTGCGGGCTCTACAACCTTTTGTTGGTTTTGGCCTCCTCCAGCTTACTCCAGCCAACGTTTTCCAATCGCCTACTGTTAGGGCTCCCAGATCTGATTCAATTGCGTCTTTCCATCTCGCTTTTAGTCTACCTGGTTTGCGGTTTCCATCGGGGTTGGTATTCAGCAGTTTTAGGGGTACACGCTCCTCATCCATTCTTTGTATATGACCGAGCCATCTTAGTCGATTGATTTTGATAACCTTGATAATAATATCAGGCTCTTCGTAAAGCTGGTACAGCTCATGGTTATATCTTCTTCGCCAATTGCCGTCAACATTCACACCTCCGAAAATTGACCGAAAAACAACTACAATAAAATTTCGGTCACTTGACTCTACTCCCCAAATTTCGCTTCCGCATCAAAGAAATAGGCGACAGCTCTATAATAGCGAATCGAAAGACTGTAATGACGATTCCCTCTTATCTGAAGTAAATTCAACGTATCGGTTGCCCCATGTTGAAACTATTTCATCATCGTTCAAACGCGTACATTGTTCGTATATTGATTAATAAGCGGGTGTCGAGGTCTTTTCGAAAGCCCAACCCAAATTAAATTTTTGAAAACTCGGAAAAATTGAAACGGGTACGGTTTTAAAGCCAATTCGGGCGACCCGCTCATCTCTAGCTCATGGTGACATTGCAATTTAGAATGTCGATCCATCTGAGAAACTACCAACTAGCAAAAATATTCAAGTTAACACGCAAACAATCAACATAATAGCATCAATCGATGCGCAGTAAACATCTCTGCTGACAACTAATTTGGTGGTCAACTACCAAATATCAAATTTGATGTTTTTAATATTGAATACGAATCGGCAGTCACAGCAGTGAAGTGCCTAGTATATGTATCAGTCAACCAGTCGATTTTTTTCGGAACTGACAACCGACGAGCGCCCACAATCAGGTATTTTTTCAGAGTAAAAATACCTGAAAAATTGAGTTGCTTGCTAATCCTGTTGAACATCGTTATTGTCTTTTAATGACATGTTTCATGTAAATTCATTCAAAACGGAATTAATGGCCAGTAAAAAAAGAAACATCAGAAATATTAATGGCTCTGCAGAGATTGTTATCAATCGCTAATTAAAGAATGATAATTGGATCTTGCATATGTCGTTTTCAGAAATTACAAGAAAGCAAACTCTCAGTCGAATGTTTCTTCCACTGTTTTGATCTGAGTGACAAGTTCAATGCATTTCTCATTTCCGTTAAAGTCTTGAAGTCTTCCCACATCTCATCAGGCCATGGCGACATTGACAAAGAGACAACCGACCTAAAGAGGCTTGTTATGCTTTTTTTTACGTCACGTCTAGCGAATCATAAGTGAAATCGTTGGACAAAATGCGATTTGTATAGTCACCTCTTGACGATTTTTAATCTACATCGTCCGTACTAACAGTGGTCAACTGATTCACCTTTTCATTGAAATGAAGACTCAGACTTTAACTGATCTTTGTACTCCACTCTTGACAAGTTCAATTTGAAATGTTAAGGTGTACTTCCACTGCCCTATCTCAACTTTACGTGTTTTTCATATATCGGAGACTAAACAGCGGCATAATAGTCAAGGCTTATTGAAGTAAGTTTTCATACTTTCGGGCTTTTTGAAAAGAAAATCCACAAACCATGAATGAGAGTTTGCTGTCAATAATGACACTTAAATCTCGCTTAGAGAGTCTGCTCGAAGTACCATATCCACAAAATTCTACGAAAATAGCACAGCGAACCGATGTATTGAATATCTCGAATAACGGTCATTCACACATTTTCTCGGGCTGTAATAGATTCACGTTTGAAACATCACCCACGATGAGAAATGTCAGGCTCGGTAAAAGTTTCATACAACAAACGTATTGGACGAAAGATTTAACGAAACTAAAGTATGGCTAATGTCGAAAGTACCTTAAAACCTGTAGATTGATATAGTTCCAATCCAATCTCCAAACTACCTTCAATTCGTGTTGAAAATTTAATTATTTTAACCTTTCAGCGCTTCTAGCGATTTTCGTTAAATCTGCCACTTTATTGGTTTAAATTGTTTCGTACGAAATCTACTACTTCATTCGTTGTCGTTGCCGTAAGAAATAGAACCCCGTTAGCTGTTTAGAAGTCGTGCACGTATTACGTCACACTCATAATTTTTGTCCCCCCCTTTTACTCAGATTGACAAAAAAACTCTAAATACCCACCACCGAGAATGGAAGGTCGTTGTTTAGCTCACAAGTTCACTCGAAATAACTCGAAAATGACCAAAAAAAAGCACGAAAATAAGATTCCACTCGAAGTGTGACGTAATATGTGCACGGCCTCTCAGTGAGTGATGAATTTCACATTAGTTAAACCTAAATTGACTGAACTACCCTCCAAACGAGTGAATTTTGTTTCCTTATTTCAAATATTTTTGTTGTTCTCAATCCAATGTTGTTGTTCAATAACCGATCCGATTTAATTCAATGTTTCACTGAATTTTGCATAACAATTTCCATTTACAGATCCACACATTCGGTCTGTGAATATGTTGTCCAAAGCAATTCTATAACATTGCAAAGCTACGTGCCCATTACTCAACGAACATGTGATTTGTCACACGTGCCAAACGTGTCAAGGCTAGCACAAATCTTTTTATAATTTCTCATAATATTAACTGGAATCCAAACTGGGATTTTCTTTTCTTTCCATTGAATGTAATAGCTTAGACTCGTCATAAAACGTTTAATCGCTTTTGTTTATCCAAAGCCAAACACTAAAATGCTAAAATGATAATATCGCAGGGGCGAAAGATTCTGTAATTTACCTGAAAAGCTGTTATCCATGAACTCGTTAGGCTGTGTAGGTGTAGCGGATATAACAGAACAAATCTTAAAATACAAATCTGGTGCAATGGAGCTTGGAAAATGTATGGCTTTTCTATTCATATTCTGTTGTGTCGTTGAATTTAGAATTTTCTAATTGGGATTCAGTGTGGGCTGAAACAGTAAACTGCCGTATTTCGTTTTCTTCGCAAGGTTTTTAGTTGATAGAAATGGTTTCTCTGGGTAGTCTCGGAAACGGGAAACATTCAAAAATATGTAAAACTTTTACTGACATTTTGAGCGAAGCTTTCGATATGTGTCGGTGTACGTTATTGATTGTTTGCTTAGAAATTGTACAAAGACAAGGTTGACGATTCTATTTACACTTTACAGTAGAGCAAGCGAGCTTTAGGTCGGTCAATATATAAAACAATTTACGCTACACGAAATTGCGAATCGATATTTTGGATTTTGGTGTAGCAACAAGGCCCTTAATAGTCTCGAACGGTTTACTACATCGATTCGAGATACCGTTTTACAGTTCTAGTAGCAGAGAGTCAACCCTATCAACTGGGGCACTTTATAGGCGCCAGGATCTGTTGAATAAAATTTGGAATACCAAAAATCTACAACGATAACGGGTGGTAATCTGAAAAGATGGAGCCTTCAAAGTTGTAAAATAGCTGTGGACCCATCCCAGTTAACAATTATTTATAGCGGTGGAACCTATCAAACAGTCGATTGAAAATACAGACCTTTCATCATCTAGTAGACGAGCTGAATTTTGATGGTTTGCTGATTTGTTTCACAAATATTTCGCTGGAAGAGAGGTCTGCAATTTCAATCATATGTTTGAGAGGATTCACCAACATCACCACAGAAAGTGGTTTTGCGCCAGGACTTCGACCTAATTCCAGGTCATTAACTGGTTGTTGGTTTTTTCAACGATTGTCCATTTCTTCCACGTTATTTTTGGACATCCTCTCTACCTGTTTCCCTGTGGGTTTAATCTAGCCTTCGGGACGATATAGCTGGGTCTACGAAGAGTATGTACGATCCAATTCCATTTTTATCTCCTAAAAATCGTTGCCATTTCTTCAATTTTGGTTCGAGATTCTCAAGATGCGTCTGAAACATTCGTTCACGATCTTCGATTCTTCCAATGACGACACCTTCCACGTTTCGCAACCATATACAACAGCCCAAAGATGCAGTTCGACTTCAAAATGCATACCTCTAGGTTTATTGAAATTTGTTTTGATCTCCAAATGACTGTTGAGCAATTGTTGCAATTGTTGCCATTTCTCTTCTAAGTTCATTTTCTTTTAGAAATTTTGTGATTCCATTCGTCCACTTTTATCTGGTGGTCTGCCTATAGATCTTGTGTAAGGTGGTCTGCAGTCCATGGTTGTTTTGGTCCAACGTCCATCGCTGTCCTCCTTGCAATGTGTCCAGCCCAACTTCACTTTAGAGATTCTATTCGTTCCATGACATCAACGACTATTGTTTGCTGTCCAATTCAAATCTTCTGAGCGTAATTCCAAACATACTTCGTTCCATGTCTTTTTGCGCCACTCTGAATTTATTTCCAGATGCTTTTTTAACGTTACCGTTGCCGCTTGTAGGCTGTTGTATCTAACGACTTGGCTCTATGATTTTCTTCTGGTTATTCAAAACAGAGAAAATTCATACAAATCAATCAAAACGAAATGATTGTAAAATCGTTCCTCTTCTTGTTTTTCTTGAGCAATCATAATCTTTCGTTCACTGAGCAAGATAAGATAAAGATTACGACGATTGATTGGAAATGTGATGGGAATCCTGAGGAATATTTCAAATTTGTTTAGTCACTAATGACCGCTCTGAACGTACACTATAATTCACCTCCATATCGTAAATATATTAAAATTGAAAAGATTATCAAGCCGAAAGGCTCCTCATTTCCATGAAAATCAATAGACCACCATTTCACATGACCTAAAAACACTTTATGAATTTTATATAATCCTCCCATTAGCATTCAATGCCACCCATTTTTTCCATGATGTGTATAGCGACTACACTTTAAACAAGCGAAACTAATTTTTCCGATTTCTTTTTGCCATTGCAGATTTGCATCACAAAATCGACGCGACTGTTGCCGACACGGAAAAATGTCAACACGGAAAACGAAAATGAATGCCGATTCACCGACGCCGAATTCAGGTAACGAATCCGCGCCAGCCACACCAAAAGGACGTAAACGTTTGATTCGCAACAAAATCGAGAGACCTGATGACAAGGACGAGGCTGTGAAAAAGAATGAAAAGACCGACAAAGCGGAAAACAATAAAGTCGATGCAAAGAAGGATGCCGACAAGGCGACAAAAGTGGAAAAAGAGACGCCAACGAAGAAGCGTGGCCCCTCGGCAAAGAATATATCCAAGGATGACCTGATGTTGCTTAGCAAAACAGCCGATTCGGATGCGAATAAAACAAGTAAATCAATACTCACGCGAGACACCCGACCGAAACGGAAATCGGCCAGTGCAATTATCTTAGCCAAAGCTGCCCAGAAGAAGAAAGCCTTATCACCGAAAACCGATCCAGTTAAACGTGGCCGTAAGAGACGCAACAGTACGGGCCGCATCGATGTGCTGCGGAAACAGCCGGAGAGATTGCGAAAAGATGATACCATTCGGAAAGGACGGTCGAGTACACTGCTGAAATCACCCGATAAGCTCATCAAAGCCGGTAGAAAGAGAATTAGATTGACCGATAAGACTGACGAAAAACTGCCCAAACGTATCAAAAAGGAGAAATTGGAACCGTCATCCGATTCCGAACTATTGGCTGCATCGCGACGTCGATCTGATTCAATATCAAAGTGCTCCGACATGACAGACATATCGAGCCTAATGGACGTACCGTTGAACATGCTACGTGACACCGAAGAATCACTGAATTCCAACGAATTGCCGGAATGCATCGAAGACAAAGTGATCGATGGCGGCGCAATTGTCGACAGTAAAGTCGACGTGAAGAACAAAGACTTGGATGAATTGGTGACGCCGGTAGTAAGTGATAGCGGAACCGATATTGAGAGTGCAGAAGTAACCATAGTTGAATTTATTTCACCACGTGCCGTTACGCCGGTTATCAAAGACGATGTAAAGGACAGTCATACCGAAGTGGTTAATTGTGATTTGGTGAGCACGAGCGTTTTGACAGTGACGACGCCGGAAGTGACGAGTGATGAAAAGGAAAACAGTGAAAAAGCATCGTCATTGAGTCCGGTGTTGGAAAGTGAGGGCATATCGGAGATCAGCGTTAAGCAATTCTATGGTCAACCGGACTTTTTGGAAAATAATTTGGGCATCGAAGAGGATCCTAAACTTGGGGAAATCGTTCAAGTTCATGAGAAAACGAAACTCGATCCGGAAATTGTACAGGAAATTGAAGAAAATCGAACGATCGAAGTGAATGATACGCCGCTCCAAGCGTCACCTGATCTAGACATTGAAGTGGAGGAGAAGAAAAATGCCTCAGATGAATTGGGAGATAAAACCGAGACTGAAATGATTGTAGAACCGGTAGATGACGTTGAAGAAATCAAAGTTACAACCAACGGTGTTCATGATGTCGTGCCTAAGGATAATGACGTTGTAGTGTCTAAAACGGACGATGTCGATAAACCATTGATACCGGAAGTGGCGGTGGTGGAGAAAGTGACCAAATTGGAAGTGGCTGCTAAAGAGGCAGAGCCCGTTGAAATTACTGAAGTGAAACAAAAAACTGCTGATGATGAAGTTGTGCCGCCGCTAACAAATAATTCACCCAAACAAACCCAAATAACTCGAGACGAGCCAAGGATTGAACCAGATAATAAGGAAAATATTCTGAACAATTTCAAAGACTCAACCGACGACAAAAAGAATGCCATCCCGATGAATGACGACAAATCGGATGTGACAATAATAACAACCACTCCAACAGCTGCCGAATCGCCCGAACGCTTAAAGCAAAAGGAATCGCACCTGTTGACACTCGGCCTGTTGACACATAAGGCAGCTGTCGCAGCTAAAATTGAAAAGCAAAAGCAGAGAGAACAACTTCACTCAAACAGTAAGTCTTCGAAGTCCCAACGCGGATCTGACTACACAGGTACACTGAAAACCGTCATTAAACTTCATCGACCTACAGGGGGAGGAGGAGCCGACAAGACCGATAAGAAGAGATCACGGCTGCCATTGAAAATGACACTGCACAAGGGACGCGGTAAATCGGTCAACGATAAGGAAACCACATCGGCACACAATTCGGAAGACGACACATACTACACCATTCAGAATGAGGTACGATTGTTGGATGACCAATATTGTCTCAATATTTTGTAACATCAAATTTTCTTCCTTCGTTTCTGTTACAGCAAATGGACACCAGCCTCGACAAAACTCATGGTGCGCAAAGTAGAAAAACTCATAATCGAAACCATACAAGTGGTGTGTGATCCTAAAACACTGTCCCCCCGTAGAGTAGTTTTTGATTTATTCTATTCACACGCATTCAAACACCACCCGTTTTTGTCGCATTGTTTTTTTGATTCGATGATTGAATGGGGCGGTGGACGGATGCGTGTGGATAGATGAACGTAATGCTAATATCCCTATTTGACGAACAATTCGTTTAAATCGACTAAATTTTCCAACTTCCGTAGATTTGACACTAAAACGAATTAACAAAAAAATTTTGACAATTTAATCGCATGCATTGAGTAAGTTTGCGCGCGTGCAGTCGGTCTGTGATTCTTTAAAACATTTTCTAGCTAGGAGAACGTATAAATAGGCCACTACACTACTGGTTGCTCCGAAACATTAATTTGACCGGTCGCAGAGTTCGTTATTTTCAGACACAAAACAGAGGACGTCAGATTGTTTAAAGGGAAACACGGAATATCCAACGCAAAGGGAAGGACAAAAATGTGTTTCCGTTTCTGTTCGAACAATCTGACGTCCTTATTAGCCGTGAAACGGTTCGATGCTGATCGAAAAGCACAAGGAAATTTTGGGATTTCTTTGTGTGGTCAACCAGAGTTGGAACGTAGTTTTCATTTTAATATTTCGAGCAGGAATTTCGGATGAGGTCCAAAGTGTAGCTGATGAATCCACTAACAAAATTCATCTGAAGCAGGACCATCGATCGAAAACAAAATAGCGCAAAATTTCGGGTTTTTCGCTCTATTTCCTCAGAGAGGAATTTTTCGAGGCGTCGTCTTCCGCGAAAATGTTAGGTGGACTCGGAAGCGCTACAACTTTGCCGTTGGATGTCATGAGAAGTTCCCTTGCTCCATTTATTACAGTTTTACCGAATTAGTGCTAGCGCAGCAACTAGCGTGACTTATAACCGTCTCTTAGAATACTTACTCTCATCCTAGAATTGGGTCAGGCCCCTTGACTGTACATTGCAATCAAAATCGACTGACATTAATCACCCAGATTGGACGGTATTTACTCTACTTGATTCTACCTACCTACTCAGATTTCAACAGCATTTGTCCGATTGCTTACCGGCACTCACATCTTCTGGCGCTAGACCCTTGACAAGAGAGTATTTAAGTCAGAATTATGGGACATCAGATTGTTCGAACAACACAATATTGTCCAGCGCAAATGGAAGCACAGACGATTTTTTCTAGCCAAAAGAAGTCTCGCCCTGAAGGACATTCCGTTCCTGTTCGAACAATCTGACATCCTCTAATGTCTCGTGCCTTGGTCTCCTCATAAACTTGGGAAGTTAGGTTTACCTTGAAGTCGTTCAATTGAACGATTACAAATGCTCTGCAGCACCAAAGCTATAAGAGTCGTGCGAATAAGACGAATAGGTCTGTTCCATCGTACGGTAAAAACGATTTTTGACCACTCGAGCGTAATCCAGATTCCAGATAACCTCAACTTTTGTTCGAACCATACAATTTTGTGGTTATCTGGATGACGCTTTGACAGTTTGAATCACCTTGGAACAGACCTGTAGACAGCCAGTACATGGTTTCGTAATCGAGTTGGCTATTCATTTTCGCTTTCGTAATGTCAGTTGCATATAAAAAGCAAAGCCGACTGTGATTATGCTCTCTTGCTTTTTGATTGACTTACGTGTTTAGAAAGAGCATTGAGACACCACTATTGAGAAAAAGTGCACCGTTCAAATCAGCTCTGTTCTTTTAACTCGTTGAATTGACCATCATAACATCAGCCGTTTTGAGCAATTTGATTCGCTTCGCTCTCAGACGTATAATTTGACAGCGATTCCGACATACTTCGAGAGAAGTTCAGCTTTTCGCTCTCTCAGTTGTCTAACGAATGTAACGAAACAATCAACGATTGAGGCAAAATCATTTCTCCTATACCGTCCGTCCCTACCGTTCATCTTGTTAGACATGTTTTAACGAAATCACAGAAATCACGACAGTGTAACGCTTTTTTCGCTTCGGTTTGACAAACACCGCGATAATTTTTCGCCAAATAATTTAACGGCCAACGATTTTGTCAATCCTTTGGAATTTTGTTTTTTTTTTCTTTCTAAATTTCACAATGGCCATTCCGTATCGTAACCATAAATTGTATTATGCAGAAGCCACCGTAGCATCGGAACCGGCTGACGGTACCAAAGAAATCGAAAAAGCGTTGGTCATCCCAGAGAAGGCATCTTCATTCCGCATACATCCCGACAAAATCTGTCAGGATCAGTGTTTCTATTGTGGCGGTCGATTTGGTCTGTTCGATACACCCTGTCACGTTGCTCAAATAAAATCGTTGGAACGGCAAAAGAAAATATTGGACAGTACGTGGACTAGATGAGACAACGCATTCAATTGTTCGATTGATTCAAAATTTCTTCTCTCCTCTGCAGATGAAGAGAAACTAACCGTCGACAATTGTCTATGCGACGCATGTTTCCGGCATGTGGATAGACGGGCCAACTGTCCATCGTACAAGAAGCGGCTATCGGCAAACTCGTCGGCCGATTACAATAATTTCAATGATTCAACGGAAGAGTCGCCCCGAACATCCGAAACGCATGGACCGCACAAGAGTCAGCTGTGTAATGTGGCCGACTGCGAGGAAGTTGGTACTCATACGGTTCGCCGGAAGTGGTTCATGAAAATTAAGAGATCGATCAGCAAATTGCTGAACATAAATTTGGAAGGACTGGCAGTGGGAACGCTGTCCATTTGTGATAATCACTACGATACCATTAGTCATCTGATGGTGTGCGCTCTGTGCAAACGGAAACTTATGCGAAATCATATTTACTACGTGTCACAGGTAAGGAATGGTCGTGTGGTGTGGTATTGATGGAAGGCAAACTTAAACTTTCTGCTACTTTGATTCATTAGGAAGCTGTCCGCCTCGAAGAACTATTGAAACAGCAAGGGATTCCAGTCATGATCGGTACATCGCCTGTTGTATGCAAACTGTGCCGCTACTATTCGAATTTGTTGTTGAAACCGCCAGAAGGAAAGAGTCAGAAGGCCATGTTCGCTAAAAATTATAGAAAAAGGTACGTCAGCAGCCGCAGTGTTTTTCCTCTGATCCCTAAACGAAATCCACAATTATTTTCCGCAGGCTGCTCCAGTTTCACAATGTTGAAGCTAGCGATGATGAAGACGAAGCTGACAACAAAGCTCAATCCAATGACGAGTCAACATCGCAACAACAGCCGCACCAACAACAACAAAAGCAGAACCAATCGACCGGCAAACGTGGACGACCACCGAAACGACCGCGTCCATCTCAAGAGTCGGCCTCGTCACCACCATCCATCATTTCCGAATCGGCCGACAAAACATCCAATCAATCGACCAGTCAAATGATGATCGATGC
>JANTFA010167082.1:0-19657 GCA_026413405.1 Phytosciara flavipes
TATGAATTTTTTGTATGAGAAGTGGTGTGTAACCCGCGTATCTGTATCGAGGTGACCTCCACCAGTATATAGCCTTGGGGCCTAGTAAGCGAAGTATGTTTTCGTGCACCGTTCAATACTACTTCGCAGTAAAGGTGAAGTTTTTTGTCGATATGTCGAGTAAATCTCATCCGATTTTCGGTGACATGACGTAGGAAAATGGCCGCCATCTTGAACTTTAGTGTTCTTTGCCTGTATTTCCAAGGCTATACACTAAGGTGTATAGCCTTGTCCCTTGTGTATTTCGAGTAAATTCCGTAAAATTTTTTGTTTGAAAGGTAGCAATGGCCAACTGATTGAATTGTCGTTTAAATTCTACAATTAGGTGTAATTCCATAAACTTCAATTTGCGGCGGCTTATTGACCTTAAAGTGTACTAATTGAATTAAACACAAAATATGATCGACCTTTAGTTTGGTCTTAAAATCATAAAAAATATTCGAAACGCACCCTAAATAGATAAAATCTCCTCTTGCGTTTTATCGAATGCCGCAAAGCCGTATATAATTCAGTAATTGATCGTAGTTCAATTAATTTGATGGTTCTCTAATTACGCAAGAATATGACAAGTATAAATACGAGGTTATCAAGCGTAAATAAACAACCAGATTTTCAAATAAAATTTTTATTGAGACAAATTAATTTGGTCGTTTGATTATTATTTGTGCTCGCTAATTTCATATTTAATTGATCATTGTGTTGATAAGAATGTCATGACCGTGTAACCAGTATTACATCGGGTCTATTACATCCTTTGATCAATACCATTTTCAAAGTATATCAATTTCAAATCTTTTACTTCAATTCTTTAAGCATACATTTTGCTATGTAAGACCGAATTAAACGAAAGTTTTCATTTATTTCTTGTCGCTCTATTCGATACCAGATGTATAGCCGTCCGTATCAGGCTAATTTGATGCTGCAGATGAGATTGAAAGAGCGAAACAAATCTATTACACCAGGTTAACAAAGCTTTTTCTGCTGACTTTTAATCTGCGTGACCATTACACCGACCGCCAGCTCTTTCCGAGTTTCACGATCATATTATTCTCACTTTAATTTCATCACAGTTCTTTTAATGAATGTTAAACCGTCGAATTCCTCTGTTTCTGAATTGCAATAGTAAATCCTAGTAGTTACCTCTAAACCGAACAATCTCATTCCCTCAAGTTTCACGGATGATTTTTTTTCGAAAAGGAATTCCTGAGGTTCCAAAAATTATCGAAGTCTGATATCTGGGTCGATGTTTGTATACTAAAATTTCAAATAATGCGAAGTTTAAGGCCAGAGCGAAGCGAGGCGAAAGTCGTAAGCCGTAATTTACACGAGATGTAAGCTTTGTAGTAGACAAGTCATGGTACGCTTCCTTAATTCAGAAAGTTAAGTGTGAGTAAAACTAAAGGATTAAGTGGGAGGTTCTTCTAAACAGGTGGTTTAAAAGTAAAACAAACTCTGACATGGCGGACCTACATTTTTGATTTTACACTTAGTTGAGATTCTCTGTTGATTGAAAATACGGCTAAACATAAAGTTCTAGGTTTTTCATCGCAGCTACAAACGGCATCAGCCAAGATTTTGACGGTTCACAAAATGTGGATTCATTGCGAAAATTCATTTTCTAAAAAATTTACGCATTTTAGAGACAACAACATTTTGCTTAGTTCCACGTCGAGAAGGTTGTCCTAACCAATAGCTTAGCCTAATTAGCTAATGATGAATGACGGTAATGAAACAATTAACACAACCAAAATCTATTGGGAAATTCAGTCAGTCAATAGACCCAAAAGGTGGGGCCTAGTCGAAATAACTGTGATTCGCTGGTCACTACGAACAAGATTTTCTAACAAGGGGCTCAAAAGTGAAATTCCATTAGTTTAAATAGTCCAAGGTTTTAATAATATCACAAAATACAAATCTGAAGCATACTTCTTACCAACTAAGCACAGTTGCTACGAAAACGGTTAAAGCAATCGAAAGTATTGATTTCATAGATGCCGTCGACTTTGGCAATTCGGTATTACAGTTGATACCGTCACAGAAAATACATTCACCGTTATCAGCGTCAGCGCAGTCAGTCAATTCTTCAGAAGACAAAGTAGAGGCACAGCCCCGAACAACCACACCATCTGAAAAATAGAATAAGAACCGGTTGATTACGAGTCTCCAATAGAACACATCTAGCATTTAAGACAATCGCTTAGCTACCACCTCTCAAAATGCTTCATAATGCGAGTGTCACCGTTTCAGTAACAAAATGTTTGCATTACCTTCTTCCTTGGAGAAGCAACCACGATTTTCGTATTTAACCACTGAACCACACTCTTGTTCGAATCCATTGAATGTGTTCGAACCACATTGAGCCTCTCCCGTACGGTCACTGCGACAAACTTTGCACGATTGTACAACCACATTCTGATTATTACAGCTGGCTCCTGTACAAGTTCTGCAGCTCTGATTGCCACCGTTGCACAGTTCAGTGTTGAGAGTACATCCGCGGGTAACGGCACTATTATTGTCGTGTTGTAAAGTGAAGCAACTTTCAACATTCGGGAATGTTACCGAAGCAGCGCATCGAACGGCATCGCTGGCATCATGACCCCAAGCACATCCTGCGTTAGTGTTACTACATTGAATGCAAGACAAACTACCGGGAGTGAGAGCCGGTTGAGAGTTACATGATGTTGAGTTACATAAAACACATTGTTGATTCGCTGCACTGCATGCAGTTCGATCTGCAGTGGTATCTGAAGCACAACCGCGACGCATTTGTCTGGATTCTAAATGGGGAGTAACATTAGGAAAGATATTTTGTGACTCAGTTAACTCAATCACTCACCGTCAACGAAAGAAAAGCATTGATCGTCGGCCGCATAGTTTCGACACATTTCCACAAAGTTGGTGTTGGACGAAAGATCATCGCTGCATGCAGAGCCGGTACATTGGTGGCAAGAAACACGATTGGGTGGGAATATGACACCGTTACAGTTTGAATCTGCACAATCCTCGCTAATTTGTTCACCAACCAACGATAATTGATTGGCGCATCCACGCTGAGTGCGACCACCGAGTAGTGTTACCGTTTTACATACATCTAAGTAATTGCGGCACACTACAGAGCTCAGTGGATTCTTCAAACTAACACAATCCGAATTTGTGTTTGAATTGCATGAGTAACAACTCTGGAATTCTGCCTTCAAATTGCAGTTACTTCCGACGCATGTCTTACAATAGGTTCCTTCACTACGACACATTTGTATTTCTCCGGCTATCAGGTCCTCGAGGCAACCACGCTTAACGATGTCGCCTTGAATGAAGCAAAATTTTAATCGGATTTTGGGCGTCTAAGGTTATTGACATCCTTACCTGAGTCATCATATCGATAGCATCCGAATTTGTTCAATTTCACATCAGTACCACATTGCTGGCTCATCCCAATAGTAGGATTTTTGCAGTTTGCATCGACTTCTGTATCGCAAGTTATACAGAATTCGTGCTCAATGTTGTCGCTGTTACAATTGGTGCCAGTGGCGCATGTATTACAAAGTGAGGCATCGTTCGCACAAGACAGTTGAAGGTCGGTCCGTGAAGAAGAGCATCCTCGTCTAGCACGACCATTTTCCAAATGCGTTATACATGTGTCAATGTAATTTCGGCATACCGACGATGTCACATTTGCGTTAGGTGAAAAGCAATCTGCGTTTGTGTTTGAGTCACAGGTCAGACATTGATGATACGCCAGTTGAGTGTTACAATCGTTTCCTACACAAGTTTTACAAAACGATCCCTGCTGTCTACAATAGTTCCTTTCATCTGGTATAAGGTCGCTCACACAGCCTCTCTTAACAATGTCGCCACCATCATCGAACAGGTAGCATCCCATTCCAGCAACCGTTAAACTACATTGGGTTCTCATAGTGTGATTTAAAGTGTCACGACAGTTTGGATCCGTGGTACTATCGCAGGTTATACAAAATTCACCGTTGACAATTTTGTCATTGCAATTTCCTCTGTGGTCACATGATTCGCAAATTTCTCCGTTCTGGCAATCACTGGTTAAATTAGGGTTTTCCTGAAGGCATCCTCTGGACGTGATATTACTCTGGACGTGAACAAAACATTCATCTAGATAATTGCGACAGGTTCGTGTTGCAACGGATGCAGCAGACCGATGGCATTCTACCCCATTCGTTGAATTACAAACTCTGCATTGTTGGAAGTCAACTTTGGAATTACAGTCCTATTTTGGAAAATCAAAGAGAAAATTCACTCAACTGAATGATATTTTGACCATTCACAACTTACGTTTCCAACACAAGTTTTGCAAAACTGTCCCTGGTTACGACAGAAAGAAATTTCTTCAGGAATAAGATGACTCAGACAACCTCTCTTGATAATATCACCTCCATCATCGAATCTGTAACAACCGCGTTGTCTCGGTGCCAAATTACATTGCGTTCTCATAGTGTGATTCAGAGTGTCACGACAATTTGGATCAACTGACGAATCGCAGGTCAGACAGAATTCTCCGTTAATAAGCAAAGTGTTGCAACTGTTCGCAGTGCACGCTTCACAGAATTCGCTGTTAGTTCGCTGACATTCCGTTCGTACTTCGGTGGGAGTGGATGGTTGTGCAATGCAACCTCTTGTAACGACATCGTTTTGCACGTGACTGTAGCATGTGTCCATATAATCTCTGCAAGTTATTTCACCCACTGTTCCAGCATTTCGGATGCAAGTAACGTCGTTGGTTGAGTTACAACTTCTGCACCGTTGGAAAGTTTCTTTTGCGTTGCAGTCATTTCCATAACACGTCTTACAAAACTGTCCCTGTTGACGACACATGGACACTTCTCCGGGATGTAGGTCGTTATTGATGCAGCCTCTCTTGATAATGTCACCTAAATTTGGGAATAATTTCTCATCAAAAATGCAAATCAAAAAAGGAGCTTGAAACAAACCTCCGTCATCGAACAAATAGCAACCCAGTTGTCGAACACCCAAATTACATTGCACTCGTTGCGTATGATTCAAATCAGTTCTGCAACCTTCGCATTCCATACAAAATTCACTGTTGATGATCTTATTATTGCAATTTCCCTCTGTACACGTTTCGCACAGGTCACTATTCGACCGGCCACATTCCGTTCGAACAGCGGTTGGTTGGTCCAGCAGGCATCCTCTAGTGACTATATTGTTTTCGACATGTACGAAGCAAGTGTCTCCATAATTTCGGCAAGTTTGTGTTGGAACAGAGCCGGGTGATCGAATGCAGTTCACAGTACTGTTTGAATTACACGTCACACACTCTTGGAATTCTATTTTGTTGTTACAATCGTCTCCCACACATGTCTTACAAAATGATCCTTGCTGTCTACAGTAGGACCTTTCGTCTGGTATAAGGTCGCTGACACAGCCTCTCTTAACAATGTCGCCACCATCATCGAATAGATAGCATCCCATTCCAGCAACATTTAAGCTACATTGCGTGCGCATGGTGTGATTCAAATTGGCAACACAATTCGGATCCGTGGTACTGTCGCATGTGATGCAAAATTCACCATCAACAATTTTATCATTGCAATTTTCTCTGTTAGCGCACGATTCGCAAATATCTCCGTTTCGGCAATCGCTTGTCAAATTCGGATTTCCCCAAGGATTCTCTTGAACACAGCCTCGGGTGATGGTATCGTTTTGTACGTGAACAAAACATTCATCAAGATAATTGCGACATAGCCGCGTTGCGACAGATGTAGCAGAGCGGATGCACTCGACGCCTTGTTGTGAGCTACAAACTCTGCATTGTGTGAAATCAATTTTGGAGTTACAGTCCTAAAGAAATATAAAAATTTCTCTTAATTAACAGGTCTCTGAACCATATATTGTTTCACTTACGTCTCCAATACAAGTTTTGCAAAACTGTCCCTCACCACGGCAAAAAGAAATTTCTTCAGGAATAAGATGGCTCAGACAGCCCCTTTTAACAACATCACCGCCATCGTCAAATCTATAGCAACCACGTTGCTTCACACCTAAATTACATTGCGTTCTCATGGTGTGATTCAGAGTATCGTGACAATTTGGATCAACTGATGAATCACAGGTCAAACAAAATTCCCCGTCAATCAGCAAATTGTTGCAATTGTTTCCTTGAGCACAAGTTTCACAGAATTCGCTGTTAGCTCGCTGGCACTCTGTTTGAACTGCAGCAGGTGTTGTTGGTTGTGTCGTGCAACCTCTTGTAACAATATCGTCTCGTACGTGAACATAGCATGTATCCATGTAATCTCTGCAATTTTGAGGCGGTATTACTACGGTGTGAATATTTGCAAAAAAAATTAAGAATTCGACGAATGGGCAACCCTAACTCAAATGACGTCACGTTGCTTTAGTAATTTCATGAACTTTTATTTGTTGGAAAGGTTTTGAAAACCGTGCAGCGGTCGAATTTTTTTACCTGCAAGTTATTTCACCCACTGATCCGCCAGATCGGATGCAATTAACATCGTTAGCTGAAGTACAGCTTCTGCACCGTTGGAAAGTTTCCTTTGCGTTGCAGTCATTTCCGTAACATGTCTTACAAAACTGTCCCTGTTGACGACACATAGACACTTCTCCGGGGACTAGGTCGTTGTTGATGCAGCCCCTCTTGATAATGTCACCTAAATTTGGGAAGTTTTGTTTATCCAAAGTCTGAGTAAAAACAACAATTTCCTTGAAACAAACCTCCGTCATCGAACAGATAGCAGCCGAGCTGTTTAACACCCAAATTACATTGCACCCTCTGCGTATAGTTCAGATTGGTTCTACAATCCTCGCATTCCATACAAAATTCACTGTCGATAATTTTGGTATTGCAAGTAGAGCCGCCGGTACACGTTTCGCACACATCGCTACTGGTCCGAGAACATTCCGTTCGAACAACGGGTGGTTGCGCCGACAGGCATCCTCTAGTAACTATATTGTTTTCGACATGAACGAAACAGGTATCTTGATATAGCGGACAGGTTTGAATCGAAACAGAGCCCGGTGATCGAACGCAATTCACAGTGCTGTTTGAAGTGCATACGTGACATTTTTGATAATCTACCTGAGCGTTGCAATTGTCTCCCGTGCAAGTCTTGCAAAATTGACCTTGGCGTCGACATTCAGCGACTTCGTATGGAATGAGACTGCTGACACAACCTCTCTTAATCATACCACCTGCAGGGTAATATTTTAAAAAGGAAACATGAGAATTTATCTCGGTTTCTGCTTCGAAATCACAAAATGAATGAAAGCAAACAGTGACTAGGTGTTGATTTTCCGATAACTGAGGGGAGGGGTACTCTCAAGCGATTCTAAAAGTACTGTATAAGGACGCATTGTTTGATCTTCAAACTTTAAACTTCTTCATGATTCAATCAGAAGGCATTTTTACCGAAGATGAAGCGTTCCAACCATAAACTCTTGAGTATGAACGCTCCCTTTGTGGCTTTAAGGAATTTTTTTTCAAATCTATGGCCAATAAAATATTACGCGAGTTAAAATGCGTTATCTCGCAACTGAAGCTATTAATAGCTACATATTCACACACCTATTCGATTCTATTAGGATAATTGGAAAGTATTATTGTCTATTAGTCAATCCACCGAATCAAAATTTCATAAACGACATTTATCTCTGTTGTTCAATCACTTGTATAAAATGTTCAATCAAGTTTTTATCAATTTTTAAATTATCTACAATTCACAGATTGTTTTTGTTTTATTGAAATTTGATAATGCTTCGATGAGCGAATTTTCGATTTTCGATTTCCTGTACACGGAGAGAAATTTAAAAACTATTTTCATACAAAGGTAATTCACTACTATAGTGACTAAATACTGGTGTCATTGTTAGTATAGTTGAGTGCCATCTATGCACATTGGAGCGAAACTAGTAGGGGTAGAATGCCAGTGCCCCCCAACAACTACCACAGACTCACAACAATTCAATCAGCGGTGTTTCGTTTACACGTCTGAAAATCCTGTTTTCCTGCCACAGTTAGGATTCGAACTCTCGCACTGGCAACTTCAATCGTCGTATTTGACTGTCTACAATCACACTTTTGCTTGGAGTTGCTTCGCAACGATGAACATTGCATTGGTGGAGCTTTCCAATTTTTAATCATGTTTTGTATCAAAGAGAAATGTTTAAATTATTCGTCTATGTACTAGATCGATCGTTTTGACTAGGGAATGAAACTCTTGGACCTTGAGACCGGGGCAAAAAATCAACATAAAACCCCTCTTATCTAAGCAAAGGTCTGAAGATAGGGTATTCTATACGAAAGTGGAATGACTACTTAATTCATTGATTCTAAGCATTCGAATTTTATAATTCAAAACAGTCGTGTCTCTTAGTAACTCAACCTGCCACCAGATAATCAGTCTAGAAATTGGATTATACCAACATGGCAGCAGATGTGCTAATTAGCAATAATTATGATTTTTAGATCAGGCAACTTCCTTAAGTTTTGGCAAAAAGACGGTAGCTCGATGCGAAGTTAAGGATTAGTGTTACATGGCGTTGGGTCCAGATTATCGAGATCAGCTGTAACTTATGTGAATCACTAGATCAAATCTTCATCAGCCCTACGTAATTCTCTCCGTGTACTGTGTTTTTTCATAAATTTTAAGTCTGGCAATGTGAATTAATTTGAATAGGTGATCGAACATGTTGTACAACCCATTATCTTATCGTCACTTCAATTTACGGTGAATGATGTATCGATGATACTTCTATCGTAAACGATTTTATTATAGACGAGCTGTTACCTGATTTGTGGTTCTTTGAACAGGTTGATTTTTCTGATTTTCGTTATTTTTTAACTTTGGAAATGAATAATTTTCTATGAAAAGTGAGTCTTCTCTTACGCATTAGTTGGAACGGAGATGTTTTCTCATTGCAGAGGCGCCCTAAACATTTTTATGAAAGCTTGTGATTGCGTCGGTGAGATGAATTAAATTGCGAAATTTGAAGCAAACTTATTCGGTGAATTCTCAATTAAAATTAAAATTCATTGTACAAACTCACCTCCATCATCGAATCGATAACATCCCATTCCAGCAGGACTTGCTGGACAAACCTGTTGCATTGCTTCACTTAGATTGGACACACAGTTACTATCCAATTCACTGTCACAAACGACACACTTTTCTTCTCCGACAGTTTTCCCATTGCAGCCTTTTTCCGAACATTTCGAGCAAGCCGTTTCACTTTGACAAACGTTGACTAAGTGTTGATTTTCCGATAAACATCCGCGGGTAGTAATGCCGTTGTTCAACTGTGTGAAGCATTCATCATCGGCTCTGTACCTTCTGCAAGCCAATGGCTGTGGCAAATTTTCATTCGCTGTACAATTAAGCCCGTTACACGTATGGCATGTGATACGATTTTCAGGATAAAGGTTTGAATTGCAATTGTCTTGCGAACATGAGAAAAATTCCGTTGGTCTATCGACTGGAAGTTCACAGCCCCGAATTGTTACTTCACCTGTAATTGTTTTTCAAGGATTTGAGTTTCTATTTATCTGTACGAATATCTTAAGATTTTAAAATTTAATTTTATTTCATCGACTCTGTTAAAACGGCTAAATGCAGAAACTGAACATGAGCAATTAGCAAAATTATATTTTTTTATTTTAGTTTTCGTCGATTTCAATAGGCAGACTATTCGAAATGAAGTAAAACCAATGAAATTTCATTTTCTTATAGTTCGCTAATTGCTAATGTCATCTTTCTGCATTTGGCTGTTCTATAATGCCCAGTGTCACGAGGATATGACGCTCAGGAAGATACTGAAAAATTGACTGAGAAATTTGTCGGAGCTTTTCAATCTGATTTTGGAGAATTATTTCAAACTAAACTTTTACATAGCGACGCGATAGAGGCCTGATCGAAATAAAGCTCAGAATCGGTCGACCTGACCTGAATTTCTGAAATCTGACCTGAAAACTTGAATTAGGCCTCTTTCGTGTCGCTAGGACTTTGGAATTAGAAGTCACCATTCTCTTTTTGAGTTTGAAATAGACTTAATGATTGAATATATTTCATCATCACCATTTTCTAGAAATTATGCGGCATTGTAAAACAGCAAAAAGCTTTTTCATAACCAGGCCACATGTTTATCACGGAGAAATTATGGGTTTTCTCCCACCATCTGTTATCATAAAACTTGTGACTAGGAATACTGATAAAATGTTCAAAATAACACTGAGAATGAAGAGAGCGTTGAAAATGCCATAATCCATAAATTCAGAAGTCATGCTCTTGACAAAAGAAACCAAAATTTTTAAACAATTGAAGTGGGTAGATTATTTCGATTACATAAATGTGACTACTGAATCAGTTCGTGCTGATATGAAATTTTCATTCAAAAAATACGATCAACGTCTGACACGAGCGAAATCTTTTCCCGTGATTCTTTTTTGTCGTTATTTGCAAATGTTTCATCAGCAAAATACACAGCATTTCGATGGACTCGCTTAACTACTACGGTTAATATATTCAATTCATATGCAAACCTTGTAGATAAGTGTAACATGTATCCTGTCCTGCCGCGCATGTAAAACTTGGAAGTGTACCACTAGTGGTAGCACAACCTGGGAGCGTAGCTGATGAACAGACTCTGCATTCCAAAGAATTTACTAAAAGAAATATTACGTTACTCTAGCCACTCTTAGCGTATGAAATTTGGTGATTTGTACCATTGGGAACTAATTCACCAAGTCCCAGAACCAAAACACCGACGAGTAATTTGATCAACATTACTCCTAACGAATCTTTTCAAAAAGATCAAATGAAAAATTAATGGAAAATTCACTTCTTTATTAATTGCGGGTGCTACTTAATCCGAGGTAAGATGGTAACTGAATCGCTCAATTGACTCAATCAATATTGTCACAATCAATTTGTGTATTATGGTAGGTCGCTGATAAGATGTGGGTGGGTAAAATATGAACATGAACAACTGTGTACAATTTTATAGTGTAATTTTGGCTGTACGCAGGCTGTTATCAGTAGCCATTATTGATATTATGTTGTTCGAGGTTTTGATATTCGGTTCATCGTTTATTTCGCAATATAAAAATAATTTTTTTTGGATTATTACGCTCCACACTGATAACGAACGGAACGTAATATTCTATAGGAATCCTTAATATAGCTAAAGAGACAACCATCCAATCCGAATCAACTCTTGGAAATGAACAATCACTTGATCAAGCCATAATTTTCATTTTATCGATATTTCATCATCATTGTGATTGAAATGAATATGCACAAAATATAGACTTCGTCGTAAATTAAGTAGTTGAAAAGTTATTCAGATGTCATTTTGTTGATTTTGCACTGACTCGAATGTAACAACGTTAACATATAAAACGATTGGAGGTATTCACTTTACCACAAAATTACAGCGTAAATTCATACCGTCTATCGACGTTAACGTTTATCGTTACTTGTGTAATACATTTTGAAGAATGAACTAGATGGGAATACTTTACTATACCGAGGCATCTCTCACAAACATTGTTTACAAAATTAGAGGGATTGAAATCGGACAGTGTGCTTTGAGAATAACACTGTTAGAATATTCTCAAGAAACACTGTCCGATTTCAATCACTCTTGCTGACTTTGCTAGAGAGTTGTCTTGTTTCTACACTTTACCAGCTCCGTTTTTGACTAATCGGATGTCAAATGCGACCACAGTAGGCTATATGCTTGCATTGTTTGAATTGCTTTGTCATCGGACTTTGTGCTTTTTTGTTGATTAGTTTTAAGTTAGAAAGAGATTTCAGATAGAGGTTTTTCCTTGTCATTTTTCCTCCATATCAGTCTTCGAGACAAGCGTTCTAGACGTTAACTGTTTGATGAATTAATTTTTTCAGTTTTAAAGACGTTTTGGTCTGATCTGTGTCTCGACATTGAATGTACAAAGTTTTTCTTCTTATCTCGTTCTTAATTCTAGACACAACTGACGCCATAAGTGCTCCCTAGAATTTTAATTTTAAGTGAAGAAGTGCATTATAAAACGAAATTGGATTAGGGATTTCAAACCGATTTGAAACGAACCGATTAATAATAAATGAACATTCAGGTAAGTAATATTTGATTACCTAGATTCCTAGTATTTCTAGTACGAGGCGGACAGTCGAAGTTCACCGTGAATTCCCCTCTTATGTAGGTAACATAACAAACTATTTCAATATAAGAGCGTGAATATCAATACTGAACTCTTTTAGATAGAAAAGTTTGGCCTAGAATTTATCGGCATTCCACGGTAAGTTCTCAGAATTTTTTAAAATTCAGAAAAGCTTTGGAAATAATTTGTAAAATCTGAGAATTTCTGAGAACGTTAGGTAGAATTAAAATATTGAAATATTTTCGTATCGCTTTATGATTCTCCGACCGGTTGTTTGCTTAGAGCGAAAAGATTTCTTCTTATTCATAGTACGTAAGAATTTGCCACTTGCCAGTATCTTTTTAACGGCAAGAATATCGCGATACATTCGTTAAGTCTGGTACTTCTTTTGTTTAAATTATTTCGTTGTGTTTCACTACATTTGCCAAATCGTTGAGACAGCCAAACTTCACCGAGCATATTCAACTTAATAAAATCAATTTCAAATTGCTGGACCGTAGCGATATAACCGAAACGGCTCGCCTAATAGCAGTATCCGAAAAAGAATCCGGAGATTGGTTACACGCTGTTCCTTCTCCTAATCTTGGCACTCTCCTTGACCCGGAATCTTTAAGAATTGCAGTTGGGCTTCGTCTTGAGACTAAAGTCTACAGAGCTCACACTTGCCGTTGTGGTCAACTAGCCGATGAATTCGGTCGTCATTGAGACGTAAGAAAAGCGCCGGCAGATTTTCTCGACACTTAGCGTTGAATTATGTAATCAAACGTGCTCTATCAACCGCCGAAGTCCACAACACCACAATACGCCGCGAACAGAGCAGCAGTGCAGAAGAGGAACGATTACAGAACGGTTTGCGATATCTACCATTTTGTCGCTTTCGCCGTTGATTGCCCTGGAGGTTGGTCAAAAGAGGTGCGGAAATTTGGTTTCGAATAGGGAAAAAGGATGAGCAGCAGCACAGGTGAGCCAAGGTCGTTTTCCTACTTCCGTCAAAGAGTTAGCACCGCCATTCAAAGAGGAAATTCTGCGAGTGTCCTCGGAACGATCCCTTCAGGGTCTTCCTTGAGTGAAGTTTATTACGTCAGATGATTCTGATTTTCTTGTTTTAACGTAATTTCAAAATGTAACGTTTGTTGGTATAATAAAGTTAATTAGTTGTCTTGATCTTGAAAAAAAAATCAAATTTGAATGCGACGAATAATAGAAAGGTTTTCTCATCAAAGACACAAGAAGCTTCGATTTTCTCCAATCTACCTCTCGGTTTTTGTAGATTTTGGTGATCATGCTTTTCTTATGATAACATTGCCATGTCAGAACTATGATTAAAACTTCTAAAAGAAAGATTTCGCTCACAACAAATGTGAAATCGAAGGCTTCTTTTAAATTGAATAGGATGCTAGACACAGACTTAGTCTATAAATGTGATGTAATGTTCAGAATAACAACAAACGGTCCAACTAGGCCACAAAAAATTGTAAACAAACAATCAGCTGGTAGCTTTCGTCACTGTTACAACAGCTATGATGTGGCCAGCGCCAGGTTTTTTTTTAACGTATTTTAACTCTCTAGCTCAGTTTAATAACAATCGCCTTGTTTGTCACTAGTTCAAAAAGCGCAAATTGATGAGTAGTCTTGAACTGTTTTGTGGCCACTATGGCATCCCGAAGCCGCTACAGCGTATGTTCCTCGATGGAAAATTCAATCCTATTCGGCCGATGGCCTTTGGCCTTCAGATATGAGATATGTACCTGTACCAGTTCAAGATTTCTAGGATTACTTCACTAAATGTTCTAACCCCGACTGTGATATGAATTTTGATGTGTGAGTCTACATTTCGCGGTCTACTATGAAATTGTGCCACAGTTTTCTCATTGCCTGATAATGACAATTTGTGATGCCGACCATCTACAATGTGTAAAAGGCACAATATTTTAACTTCAACCACTGACTATAATTTGATTAGACCGTAATTTTTCTCATACAGAAAGCCCAACAGTTTCTCACGGCAGTCGTTTTATCGCTTAGCCTGATAAAAATAGTAAAAAGGTGAGAATAATTGCGACCCTTTTTTGAAGAATAAACGAATTTCTTTGACTTCAGTAGTTCTAACTTGTATTTTGCTTATAAAAAAGGAGGAATAATCGCCGGTTTTAGTTGTCGTTGTACAGATGGTAGAAAGTGCCTTAAATTTTTGTAAAATTATCAACCCTTGCTGGTCTGCTAGTATAAGAATTCAATAAAATTTTGGTCATTCATTCCTTATCTCTTTAAATTTTTGAATTATTTTCGCCTGAGCCTAACCACGTAACTCTCGTTCGGCAGTGTTAGTTATCATCTCATTTCGATTTAAATACCATAACAATTGTTTTTGCCGATTCATCAACTTCAATTGATGAATCTCTCACCGATATTTTCCATGTATCTTATCTTATTCCATTTATCATCATTTGCTCTACATCGTCACCGAGTCTTCATACAACCTTAAAATTGAATCACTATACCTAACATGAACCTGAGCATGAAATATCTCTCCTATATCGCAAACATGTGAATAATAATCGGCGATAAATATTTGAGTTTATTGAATGGAGTGAATCAAAGCTAAATCCAAGCTAATGTTTCATTGAACATGCAATACTATTAATTGATTGAAAAACAATAAAACTTTTCATTGTTCTGATAGTGAAGCTGTCAAAGCAAATGACAGTTGTGTGCACGAGCTGAAGTTTGTTTAAGTTTGTCTGGAATAATTTCGCGCGATTGTTTTGAAAAACAAAACATAAAGAAGACCCGTACGAAGCGAGCACTACGTTTTGACTTTAGAGGTTGACCTCGTTGTTTTCTGCTTTGTTATTTTTGTGCTTTGCTCGTTTTCAAGTTTTCCATACTAATTCTCGAATAACGAGAAGAATTATTGTCTCTCGACGAACATCACGACATGGCAAAACAAACTCAAATTCGATTTAATGTTTCTCAAGTGATGTCCTTGTCACCTTCAGGTCTTGTCCATAAGATTCATGCATTTTCAAATAAGGCTAAAGATAGCACTCCGGTGTCTTTTAAATTATTTACAATTAGGGCTGCTGAAACGTTCTTCTGATGAAGTTGGAGTTACCTCAGAGAAATTAAAACGACTGAATTATTGTTTTCTTCAACGAATGCCTTGTCTACCGCGTACTCACAGGGAAATGATCAATAAGCTAGTAAATTGCATGAAAATTAAAATTGTAATTTTGACTGATGTGCATGAAAAAAATCACAACAATATTATTGAATCTATTACTTCGTTTGTGTAAAGTTTTTGATATAAAATCTATTACTTTAACATTTCTATCATCTACACTTCGATGTATTAGTAGATTACAGCAGAGCTTAAGGAAATGGTTATTAAATGTGTGCTGAAACACATTTACAAGGTACAGGATGCCTACACATTGAAAGAATTACCCTTTATTTTTATAGTCGTTAGATGTGTTTTTGCCAAACGGACGAAGTGAGTTTTATAACCACATCGTGTGACAAAAACACTTATTTTCACAACGTGTTGCATCACCGTCTTTTGGAACCACCTGCGAAAAGTGGACTTTCAAATTTAACTTCACTTAAAACAACTACAAAAAGCATTTGCCTCATAAGACCGAACTAAAACCAGGTGCGTCTGGTGTAATGCCGTTGTATATCTCAATAGCCGACAGGTTATAAATGTTACTCGATAAATATTGTACTCTTTTGACAGGGGTTCGGTCAGGGCATGATTTTCATTTACGGTTTATGGTTCAAAAGGAGAGTCAAAAATCTGTTTCGCAACTAAGTGATAAAAAGCTAAATTTGAAACAAAATAAAACCTTTGAACACCACCCAATTGACACATGAAAACGTCCACTTTTCGCAGTGTCATTCTACAAATTGTCTTTCTCTCAGCTCAACTCACTGACAACAAGCCAAACTTTCGTTCGCTTTGTTGAGAAAAACTTTGAATGTAACTCGTTGATAAATGATTTTTCAGGCACACGATGTGTACTGTCTAGACAATCTACACATTCAGTGCCTAAAAAAAGCATTCATCACTCAGTTACATAAACAACTATTACAAAACAAGGGATAAGAAGATGAAAAGTAAAAATTTCGTGTGAATTTTGTTGGTCCGAGGCGAAGCCGAGGTCAATAAATACACGAAAACGAAACTTTTTATTATTTCGAGTTATGCAATGGATTTTACATATTAAAAGCGTCGGACAGTATGGAGCTTGAAAAATGAAAGTTACGATTTCGGATGCATGCAACATGTAAAATTCTTATAAGTGGTTCCTGTTCCCAGGATTTTGTTTTTGATTTTGAATACGAAAAAATTAAGTTTTACTCAAACGCAGACGTCAGAAGAGAGAATCAAACGGACACATTGGTATTATATCAACATTCACAGCTTAACTATTTAATATGAAAAATTCTGGCTACAAGGCCGGTTCTGGTGACTGCTTCTAAGCACTGATTCAAAACGGTGCCTCAATGCATTCTTGAAATGGCTTTGATATTGATAACAGTTCTAAATTAAATTTTACGGTTTATCTTGGCAAGGAATATTAAAAGATTCTAGCTTGTCTCTCAGTTTTGGAAACATGAAAAATGTATTCGTAATTTATTTGCATTTTCAGACAATTGAACATTGTACTTGCCATCCATGCATTTACTTCGAATTTTTATGGGTACTTTTATCTTAAGACATGCTAATTATCAATATAAACTGTTTAGAAGTGTACGAATTTAGCCTGATTTGTGATTTATTGAATGAATACACATGCGATATATATTCCAGTCATGTTAGCCGGAATATTTATAGAAATCGACCCTCGGCGTTGGGTCTAAATGATACATTAGACCATTAGTTTCTTCAGAAGACTTTCAGATAATGAGCCAGAGAATAAGTTTTTTCAGTTTAAACCAATCGGCAGGAAGCAAAGTTTAAAGTTATAGCGCTTACGCGGACATTTTTCGTTGTTTTAAGGAAAAAGTGAAAAAAAAATCTCGACGTTAACGCAATATCTTCAAACTTTGCATCTAGTTGATTTTTTGGAAATAAAAAACAACTATTCTCTGGCTCATTATCTAAAAGTCTTCTGAAGAAATTAACGGTCTAATGTGTCGTTTAGGGTTATGTCCATTTCAAAAAATCGATCGGCTATTTAAAATGCGTAACGTGATTTGTGTATGATTCCCTAAAGGATTTTGAAGTTTCACTGTTTTAGTAAAATTTGGGAAGCTGCGGGCTGACATAAAAATGTTTCACAGTATTGCATTTCTTACGAGTAGTTTTTCAAGCCTCCAGTACGATTACCCATCCCCAGTCTTAGTCTATATTTTTTGAATATATTTTCGCTTATGATCCAATCCAAGCGACCAAAATCGAACATAGCACGACTGCTCCGAGAGCTAAAATCTTTCATTCTGTCAAACAGAATTGAAATGAACATTTGGTGCACATCATCATTACAGTGACCACTTCGTAATCTGCATATGAATATTTTTAATAACAGCTTTATATTCCTACTGACGTGAAGTTATAAGAACATCAAAAATAAAGAAAAAAAAACGAAAAAATTTACCACGAAAGAATAGAGCGAGACATCCTTATGAACCATTCAGCACACATCATCGCGAGTTTGTTGTACCGATGCTTTCATATTAAGAAGTATGTATACAACATAACTGCTCACACAAATTTATTCTACCTGCATAGCATACAGAAAACGTATAAAGCAAAGCAAAAAACCTGTTTCCAGAAGACCTAAAGAAGTAATTTTATTTTTAGTTAAGAAGAAATACTGAAATGGTGTATATAAAATGTGAAAATTATATTTTGGCCACTACTAGTGATACGGCAGGAGATGCTGCAGAGATCATCTCTGAATTCTGTGGTACGCTGATAAATATACAAAACCAATTAGACGAAAAAATTCGAAAGAATTGAGATGAATGTATAATACATAACGTTTGAGTCATTGGCTATGGGTGGTGATAGCTTTTGTATAACGTTGTCATTAAAATTTAGCATTCGAAAGGAATTTCTTTGGACCCAATTTTCTGAGACAATTACGTTCAAACACTGAAATTGAATCAGTGCACGTAACTAGTCTGACTTGGATTCTGACCGTTCAAACTAAATATCTTATCGCATTTCTTGCATTACAGCATCTCTAGTAATCTCGCTGTCTTGACAAATATCAATCTTGCAGTTTCAATTTATCTAAGCTCGCATACACACAGAAACAAATCATTTAATTTTGTGAAAATGGACTGCTCTTACACAAAATCGACTAGCTACATCCAGATTCCATGAGCTGTCCACTTTACTCTGAAGAATTTCACAAAATTCATCGGAATTTAGCAGAACAACAAAAGAATTCCAATGTAATTTCGATGAATTTCGTAAAGTAACGTGGACATCTCGTGGAATCTGCCATATATGAAACCATCATAATACCGTTCACACACGCACAATGTACCTTCATTGACTTAAATAGTAAACGTAGCAATTGTGTTATCAAACTGTCCATTTTGGATAATCCATATGTCAATGGAAGTCTTCCGTTGGAAGAAGTAATATTGATCGATATTAACCCTGTTACGCATGCACAACTTTAGCGAATCGTAAACGGTAGCTTAAATGTCGCTTACATTGGACGTGTAAAAAAGTAGCTGCAGCTTAACAATTTCTTTTCGCTTACATTCGATTACGATACCTTGTCATTAGCACTCGAAAGTGAATAAGTAGTTCAGGAACAATCTTCAAATTTGATGCATAAATGTGTGTGTGGTTTTACTCGTACAAGTAAAAATGCTTTTGTCTGTACGAAAAACGTAACTTCAATAGACTCAGAGTTCTCGTGAAGAATTTGGGGCAAGCCCCATTTCAAGAGAGAGAGGGTGGCATTATGTGGTAAAGCTACGGATCCTGTTGCCTGCAAGCATGTCTTAGCTTTCCAATATTCCTCCGAGCCCTCGATGCTGTGGCAAGAGTTCGTCTTTCCGTGTAAAATGGTCAGACTCCATCTGGTCAGCGCTGGACCGCCACTCGACACGTTAAAACTTACCCGTACATTTTGATGATCATTCATATTCCACATCTGATTTTAAGATCCAAGCTGATTTTAAAAGTTTCTTATTTTAAATATTTCTAACACAAAATCGCATCTTGAAATCAGGCGGTACCGCTTTCCTGTAGACATTTTCATCAATAACTTAAGGCAGAAGGCTGGTGTAAATTTGACAACCACTGTTACTTGACGTTAGAACATCTGCCTTGACGCATGGTAGGATTTTCGACACTGGTTTTCCCGGCCCAAAAGGCGAAAGGTGGCGGCGACGATACAATTTCGAATGGAAGCGTGATTATGGCGAACCGGATATAGTGGCAGTGGTGAAAGTCCAACGGATGAGGTGGGCGGGGCATCTAGCACG